>JAVYIG010000814.1:0-92500 GCA_035222895.1 Strongylocentrotus droebachiensis | reverse complement strand
CAGGTTAGAACAATCATATAAGATGTTAAGCTGCATGTGTCACAATGATAATAATAAAAAATAATAACTACATTTATATTGCACACATATATTCATCCCGTGGAAGCTCAAGGCTCCAACAATTTTGTCACCCAGGCTTTAGTCTAGCTGTGGTAAAGCGCTCAAAACATTCAGGGAATAAATTCCTACCAGCTAGGTACTCATTTTCTACACCTAAGTGGAGATTGACAAATGTAGATGATATTCTTGCCGAAGGACACTAGTGCAGCGGCGGAACACGGAGCACAAACCACGTGATCCAAAGTCCGGTGATGTATCCGCTAGATTCCTCTGTGATGATAAACCATGATGATTGATTCAGTGAAACCTGTCCATAAGGGAGAAAAGAAAAGAAGTCTTTATAGGCAGGTGATCGTCATGTACAGGTGCCTTTATTACATGATCAATGAGAAACCATTTTCAAGGGAAACACAAAAAGTGGTCTTAGTAGACAGGTGGTCTTTCTAAACAGGTTTAACTGTTTTCCTCTCTATCTCCTCCATCTCTATTCTCATCTCTATAGAACGCACAGACGGTGTAGAGGATGGTCAAGCATTGGTGGATGATTTCCAGGAATCTCCGTCTCACATCAATCCAGCCTACGGAGGAGCTGACCACCCTATGAGTGAGAATCTAGAACTCAAAGATGTGAATCCTACCGATAGTAACGGAATCACGGATAAGAATGGCAAGCCTGTGGGAGGGTCCATAGAGGATAACGGAATGGCTCTAGACCTAGACCTAGACTCTGGGCCATAGACTGAACATTTGTCAAGTCTTTAGTCTTAAAGCCCATCTGTACTAGTTTACAAAAGGGATTAGACCATCCTGCAAGGTCACTTACAGGTGGTTATCTAATCAAATCAGCTCTCACTTAACACAAGAAAAAGAGGATCATGGTGGACCAATAGTCACCGATTATGCATTGTTTGTTATATAGAGGGAGCAAGTAGCTATAAGTAGTGCAGAGGGGCTTTAAGTCTTGTTCAGATATGCCATGGTTATGCAGCATTTTTTTTATTTTTTTTATGATACCTTGTTTCTAATAAATGATCATTGATGAGTGACAGAAATACAAAAACTGCATTGGAAATAATAGTCAAAATGCGATGTCAGTTGAAATTCCAGTCATGTCCCCATAAAACTGTTCTGACGAAACACATTTATGGGTGCAGAGATGATCTTATTTTTTGTATTCATGAAATTGTTAATTTTTGGTAGATAAATGAGAAATGGTGTGTAGATAAATTACCTGCTAAATACTGTATATGTGTGTTCTCCTGTGTGTTTGTCTTGTACAATGTATTCTATTATTGAATCGATCTATGCAATATTGAATTGTTCATAGTGCAATAATTATATATCTTGCCAAACTTATATATGTATTTCAAGAGGAAGTAACAAATGATTTCTATGCAGATTTGTAGAATACAAGGTGCCTGTATTAAGAAAACTGTGCAATAAGGTATTTTCAAAGTGGAAATAATTATTATGTTATATTATCTTCTTCTTTTTTTTTAATTCAGGATACACATTTATAGTGTGCTAGGTGCTTGTATTGGTAATACAATAATGATATATTCTGAAGAATGCCATGATTAATTATGCACAAACGTTTAAGTTTTGTGAATCAGTTGTCTTAGTGGTCAACTCTCTCTAAACTAGGGCAACCTGTCTACAGTGGCCTGTTCTCCTGTTTCCCTTGGGTGGCCTGGTTTGACTGTATATGGTATCGTACAGTTTAATTTGTTCTATATTCACTTGCTGATGTACATGCTCTTCTATATGTGAATGGGAGGGGGGTGGGTAGATAGATATCAAGGAGCCACCAAGTTTGGATTATTTGTATGTTCGCTGATGTGTACTCACTAGAATTACATTGAGAAGCAATACCATGTATTCCCTCTTTTCAATATGGAAATGTGCAATCATATATGATTTCTACCAGTCGAAACATACTTTGAAGTTTTCTATGTAGATGGTTATTAATATCATCATTGCTATCATACCTGATTTGTGTATCTTGATTATAGAGCTTCCAGTTTTAGAATATGATGATATTTTTTATATTTATCAAGTCTTTCACAGACCATGGTTTTAAGACTACCGGTATGGTGTATTGTATGAAACAGATTCTCAAATGCATATAATGATTTAGGTCTTTAATATCTTGCAGTGTAAGGTATGATAGGGCTAATTAATGTAAAGCCCTAATGAAAATGTAAAATATATATTATACAAAACTGTTTATGGTATACATGAATACATTTATAATGTGTAGACAAATATTGATATGCCAACGATTTTTCCTTGAATTGAATTTCAGAGTGCATTCAGATGTATGAAGGATGTTTCTACTGAATGCTGAATGGCTCTAACATTTCATAATAAAAATGTCATCAAAAGAAACAAAATGTATTGTTTTATTCCTCATATCAAACATGATTGTAATTCCAATTTCATCTTACAGGGAGTCATTAGCAGTGTATTATGTGAGCTGTTTTAAGGTACTAATGTGAAACATTGGGAAGAATATTTAGTTTTGTGCAAAATGTACTAGGCTAATGCCTCAGTCACATCTTTGCGTATTGCTGCGTATTTATCGCAAGCCGTTTTAATATTTATTCTTATTTATTGATATCAAGAAATGATTTTCTATTGTAAAGCAATGGTAATTCTTGATATCTAAAAATGAATCAAGAATTGAACTCTTGATATCAAGAAATAGGAATAAATGTTAAAACGGCTTGCCATAAATATGCAGCAATACGAACGCCAAATACGCAAAGGTGTGACTGAGGCATAAGAGAAATATATAAATGGTGGGCGATAGTGATGATGAAGTTGATGATGGTTATGAACTTATGGCGAGGGTGATGATGGGTAATGGTTAACAAGTTGGTGCATTAGATAAGTTTCACAGTTTTCAAGCTTCGATCTATCCCTGTCTCCCCCTCTCATTCTCTCCCTTCCTCTCTCCCTTTCTCTCTGTCTCTCAACTTTTTCCTCTCTCTCCCTCTGATGGCGATTATGATGATGATAATGATGATGAGACGATGGTGATGATGATGGTGGTGGTAATGGTAAAGAGTTTTTAAGCTTTTGTCCCTGCATGTCTCCGTCTCTTCCTCTCATTCTCTCCCTCCCTCTCTCTGTCTCTACTCCCCCTCTCTCTCTCTCTTCCCCTGCATTCTATCTTTCTATTTATTGCCCCCTTTTTCTTCTCTCTCTCTCTCTCTCTCTCTTTCTCTCTCTCTCATTCATACTACATATTTAATGTGTCTTATCTAGCCTTTATAACTAAGGACTTCTAAGACCCTGTTCTAACTTTGCCAACCCCCCCCCCCCCCCCCTTCCCCCCTCTTGTTTTACATAATTACTTTCAGTATCAATCACAAGATGAGAGGTCAATAACACAAATACTTGAAGAATGAGATGAAGCCTCGAATTTTCTCGGGTCAAAATTCTACATTTTAATTCCTGCCGTAGTAGAAAAGCAAACATAATATATCAAGACCAGTATGTCGCTGACAGCTGCCATAATTGGTTGCGTGGGATGAAAACCATTGCTAAAAACGATTTTCCTACAAAAATATCTGCTTTGGGACATCGTTATCGATCAGTTGAATGACGAGGGTCAGAGGTCAGAAGTAAAAAGGTCAAGGAGTTTAGATGTTCTCACCACCAGCAGCGCCTATAGAAATAACGAGAACAAATACCGTGATTAAACAAAATTACTATGACGATATAATTACAATATAGAATATAATTATAACAGAGCCGTTTCTCCCACTCTGTTCTTTCTCCTCTTCGTCATCCAACAGCAAGGAAAACAATTTATGTTCATCTAGAACCGGATAATGATGAAAGGATTTATTTGTATCCTCGTCCCTCGAAACGCGTTCAGTGATGGGGTGGAAACAAGAGAAAGGGGTTCCAAATGGAAATAAGAAATGAGATACTGGGGTGAGGAGCTAAACAGACTGAAGTGTATCCACAAACTACACCGTTAATGATGGTGCCTACATAGTTAGTTAAGCATGAACCCCCCCCCCCCCCTTTTTTTTTTTGGTCGGGGCGGGGAGGGGTGGCGGTGGAGGGGGGGGGGGCATTAATGATATTGGTGCCGCGTATGATGTGTGTTTTTGTGTGTATATTTTTCGAATGAAAGGTGGACTGGTACAATTAGGGCCTTTGTTTGTTGCATACTTTTAGATAATTATAAGCATTAAATAATGTCACAATATCAAGAAACCTAAATAGGAACAGATTAATTTTGCAAATGCCTAACAAAAATATAAAACTTGGTAAGGGTATGAATAATTTAGTTCTTTAAATCTACGTTGAGAATTACGGGCGTTCGACGTATTGCCCTATCGGAATGGGCTGGCGCATTACATGACGCAATCAGAATGACGTCACGAATGAAACAGGGGAAATGAAAATGTTGTGCATGGATGGTACAATAATTGGGCTAAGTTAAGTTAGAAGAGTTATCTTACCGGCGCAGAAAGCGAACTTTCCATTACGGCGAGAGCACCAGCAGGTCTGGTCTGAGCTGAACTGGGTGTCACAAACTAAAAGAATGATTGAAATAGACAACAACCTTATTGGTCCGTTTCAAACGTATTGAAACAGAATGAAAGGCGTTCAATAAATACTGAATTGCATAACCAGTCACAAATTTTCAATACTCTATAACCTTATCAAAATATTAATACACAAATCCAAAGAACTATCAGTATATCACGATTGAATGCATCACGAAATAATATTCATTTTTATTAGCCGACTATAAGATAATATCAGACATTCACCCAACAATTTCGCAAACGTTAGGCTTGTGATCTGACAACATTTTATAAGTAGTAGTTCCCAATAGTTTAATAACTTCCTTGTTCTCTGAGATCTGCTTTTGCACAAAAATCAAGCTTCTCTTTAGATCTGTTTATCCCATCCCAACACGTCGACGCATCACTGAAGTGTGACGTAATCAAAAATCTATTTTTGGAATTTCTTAATTTTTCTTCATTCTCCGAAAGAGCATAACAAATATGTCTGAATGTCAAAAACGAATTGAATATGTTAAGTATTGGCTGAGATATGACCATCTGAATAAATAGATTTCCTCAGTGGTATGTTGCTCTGGTTCATAACATTACGAGCCAGAGCAATATAACACTGAGTTCTATAATAAACAACGCCATCTACGACGAGAGCCCGGTGACGCTTGCAGTACTGTCTTCCTTGTTTGTATATTTTCTTTTACTTTCTTTTGTTTTTCTTCTCTCTTTGTTTACTCATGGAACAGAAAACTAATCACCAGCAACATCATCAATTAAAGGGAACTCAATACTGATATGATCTTACCCTTGTACTTCCTCATGCTCTGTCCCCTCTTCTCAGCCATGAAGTAATCTTGGAGGACTGGATCTCTCTTGATGAAATCAACCTCAGCTTCTTCTTGATCGAAAGCTGCAGCTAGGACCACCAAGGCCATCAGAACGATCATAACCTTCATCATGATTGGTTCTTTGGGTTTAAAGAATTATAAAGTGTGGGCATTGGTCAATCTACTGTAATCTAAAAAGAAACTACGTAGAACAGATAGAAGGTCTTGAAAAGTCTATGATATAATGCTTATGACTAATAAGGTAATGGGATCATGAATATGACAACAATATGAGCTCAATCTTTCTGAAAATTGCGTAATGAAAACCATAGCACACTTATGTCGATATATCGGACTGCACCAATATGTGGCATAACAATTAAATCCTATTCAACTTGCAGTATAAAAGCATTTCAAATCAATAATTTTCATATTACTTCGCTAATTTCGATCAGAAAACATCAGAGTAAATATAATGGAAAATCACCCTGAATTGAAAAGAAGAAGAAAGGATTTTCAGTACAGAAGAACTTGTACTTTTGGCCTCTTTTTCGCTCAATAATTGATGTGACGAGAATATTATCAAAAATGTTGTAACAAAATTAACATGGTGGTACTTACTTTGAGGTGTTTGTTGAGTTGGTGAGTGAAAGGAGATGTGACTTCAGTCTTCTGTTCTTGCTGGATCTGCCTAAGTCTTGCTGGAGCCCGCTTTATATAATGCTTCAAACCATCACCACGACCCGCACCATTATCATCATCATCATCATCATCATCATCATCATCATCATCATCATCATCATCATCATCATCATTCAGGCATTATCTATCCATCAATGAACATAACTGAGATTTAAAGTGCAATATCTTTATAACGACTACCCTAGTTCTGACAAAATGAGGATTGTCTTTAATTAAGAATTTCGAGGAAAGTTAATTGAGTGTGCACTGCGGTTCAGATTTATATTCGCCCAAGTAACAAGGACAAGGGGGAACGTGCCCCTTCCCCAATCGATTAGCGAACAGAAAAGAGAAAGAAAAAAAAGCGGGAAAAGAGCGACAGGGAGAAGCCATATAATAATAATAATAATAATAATAATAGCCTAATAGTCCACTCCAAATTTTATTAAACCGAAACGGAAATTCTTTTTGCCCAATTGATCGTGAGCCTGGCAGCCACTGAGCAGCGCCAGATCGACGTTGCTCTATCCCTTATTGTTGAACGCCAAACAAGGTAGCAACAACTCCCATCTTTTAACGTCTTTTGGTATGACGTGGCCGGGGTTCGAACCCACGACCTCCCGGTTGTGAGGCGGACGCTCTACTGACTGAGCCAACACTCCGAAAGGATGATAAATAAATACGCCTGGACCATCTCTCCCACCCAACCCACCCCTAATCAATAGCCTTGCAAAATCCCATTTCATTTTTGGAGTAAGACGGGTCAGGGTTAGGGTTGCCCCTCTTTTTTCCCCGGTAATTATAGCGCCCCTTCAACGGCTTGATTCACACTAGGCCACTGAGCCCACACATATTGCATACTAGACACTAACAATGCAGGGCCAACTAACCCTGTCGAAAGAATACGTGGTGTAACCTTTAACCTCACCCAGTTTTATGATCACCATGGAAGCGTTCAAAGATTACACTAATAAGGCATTTAATCATATTTCATAATGGAGCGGGGTAATGCGTTTGTAATGACGTTTGTCATGATAAGCTTAATTTCGTCTGACATGATTTGATATCATGACAACGTTTGATTTTCTCTTCCGAAATGCCGAATCCACATCAGATATGCATACTTATATACTAATCAAAAGGTAAACACTATTGAATAATCTATTTTTAATGACTTTGCACATGACACGGTCGAATTGACTGACGCGTTTAGATTTGATTTTTACAAGAAGTTCAAGTTGATCACCTTTCCGTAAACGTTTAGTTAACTTCTCTCGCCATGCCTGTCATGCCTATCGTATTTAAAAAATGACATAATCATGCTCTTGTCACGATTTCGAAATTTGCAATCAACGTTAACAGTGCTCTTTAAATATTCAAACGTCTGTCGAGTGAAATGCTTAATAATATGCATCAATACACACGTGATATCAAAGATATAAGAAGGGAATGACAACATTATCGCCGTCGTCGTCACTGATATATCCTATTACAGGCAAAATGTGTATTAATATACATGTGGTCTTATCACGAACGGACAACAAAACCTGGTTCATCAGGCAAACAAAAATAGTCAAATTGTAATCGATCATTTAATCATTAAGATGAAGAAAAATAATAAAACACAAGGAGAAAGTGTTTATACATAATGGACGGTTCAGTCTTAATCAAAGTTTCCGAATTATCTTAAAATACTAGAACGACGAGAAACGGGTCATTATCTAGAGATCTCAAGATTCATTAGTTCTTGAGATCATTTTGTTTGTCATAGATGCGTAGAATAAAATGATGATGATGATGATGACGATATTAGTTGGTGGTGGTGATGGGCTGAAGCAGTATATAAGGAAGAGTCTTCTGAAGGTTTCGTCAGATCCAGCCAGTACAGAACATCTCAGTCTAATATCTCCTCATTTACCAACTCCTACAGTAAGTAAAACAAAAATACGATTGCAAAGATGTTAATATTGTATGTTATTATCAGTATATCAGTTGTTTACGCCTTTGGTACTGATTCTGTTAGTTAAGACATAAAAATCCCTCTTCTATTCGTGTCAATTCATGTTATATTCGTTATATTTATTCCAATGTGCTTTCTTCAAAATTAGCAACGTAATAATGATTGATTTGTAATGCTTTCAAAATGAAAATAGGACCGAATGTTAATGCCACATGTATTTGTACAGCCCATATAACGACATTTATTTGCAGATGTTTCATTATGCAATTTTCTGTATTAAAGATTAATCCTATTTTTTGTCATATTTTTAATCTCATTACTTAATCATAAGCATTATTTTATAGCCTTTCCCAAGAGCTTCTATCGATCTGTTCTACGTATATTTCTTATATTTCAGTTGCTTGACCAATGCTTAAACTTTATAATTCTTTAAACCCAAAGAACCAATCATGATGAAGGTTATGATCGCTCTGATGGCCCTTGTGGTCCTAGCTGCAGCTTTCGATCAAGAAGAAGCTGAGGTTGATTTCATCAAGAGAGATCCAGTCCTCCAAGATTACTTCATGGCTGAGAAGAGGGGACAGAGCATGAGGAAGTACAAGGGTAAGATCATATCAGTATTGAGTTCCCTTTATTTATTGGTGATGTTGTTCATGATAGGTTTTTTGTGCCATAAGTAAACAAAAAGAAGAAAAATAACAGAAAGTAAAGAAAATAAACATACCTGGAAGAAAATACTACTATATAATTATTATCAATATCTAGCGTTTTCCTGCAGCAGTTCTGCAAGCGTCATCGAGCTCTCGTCGTAGATGGCGCTGTTTCTTATAGAACGCTAGTGTCCCTTTATAGAAGTGCCATTGATTAGGAGAGTTTGGCCAACTCAGTTCGAGTTGGACACAATATGGCGACTACTGCTTTGTTGGGAAAGCACAAAACAAAAGATATACGCCATGTTGTGACCCAGTGAAACCAAGTTGGCCAAACTATGTGTATAGATGGCTCTGTAGAACGCTAGTGTCCCTTTATGTGTCTGTGTGGTCATCCACAGAGAAGCTTGAATGTTTTGTTCCAACTGTAGATCTCAGAGACAAAGGAAGTGATGAAAGTATGTGGGAAATACTACATATAAAATGTAATCAAATCACAAGTCTCAAATGTTCGAAATTGTTGGGTGAAGGGTTAGTATTATCTTAAAGTCGGCTAATACAAATTGATTTTTTTTTCTTTCTTTCTTTTTCGTGATGCGTTTAATCGTGATATACTAAAAGTTCTTTTGATTTGTGTATTAATATTTTGACAAGGTCAAAGTTTCATGTATTTCAGTGACTGGTTATGCAATTCAGTATTTATTTAATACCTTTCATTTTGTTTCCAACGGATCAATTAGGTTGTTGTCTATTTCAATCATTCTTTTAGTTTGTGACACCCAGTTCAGCTCCGACCAGACCTGCTGGTGCTCTCGCCGTAATGGAAAGTTCGCTTTCTGCGCCGGTAAGATAACTCTTCTATTAACCAAATCATTGTACCATCCATGCTTAAGACATTCATTCTGTCCATTTCATACGTGACGTCATTCTGATTGCGTTATTACATTATATGCGCCAGTCAATTTCGATAGGGCAATACGTCTAACGCACGTTATTCTCAACGTAATGTTTACAGTTAACAACTAGATTATTCACACCCTTACCAAGTTTTGTATTTTTTAAAGTATTTTCTAAATGTATTTGTTCCAATTTATGTATCTTGATAATGATATCAGAGCTTTTATCTACCAGTCTCCCTTTCATTCTCGAGTTATGAAAACAAACACAAAACACACATCAAATTTACAAGTGGTATTAATGGCCTAGTTGTTAACTGTAGATGTCACGTCATGCGCGGCACCAACTTCATTAATGACCCCCCCCCCCCCCCCCGACCAAATGAAGGGGGGGGGGGGTATGCTTAATTATATGACACCATCATTAACGGTGTTCTTTGCGGATACATGTTATAGTCTGTTTGGCTCCTCCATCTCATTATTTCATTCTCTATTACCATTTGGAACCCCTCCCTCTCTCTCTCTCGTTTCCACCCCATCACTTAACGCGTATGGTGGAATGAGGATACTAATAATTCCTTTCATCATTATCCGGTTCTAGATGAACATAAATTGTGTCCTTGCAGTTGGATGACGAAGAGGGGAAAGAACAGAGTGGGGGAAAGGGCTCCGTTATAATTGTATTGTATATTGTATATTGTAATTATATCGTCGTAGTTTGTTTAATGACGGTATATGTTTTCCCCACAAGCTGACTATTAAACTACCATATCTTTTGTGAGTGATTGTATAAGAATTAAAGAAAGAGTTAAATTATCTGTTAAAATCATATTTTGAAATTCACTAATTACAATTGTTTGTTTGTTTATTTGTTAGGTTTTTTTTTGTTATTGTTTTTTTTTAATGTTTTTGTTTCGCCACATTGCAGTGTTGATACTCACCATGGTAATAAATAAATGCAAGCTTGATTTCGGCCTTATCTTTGAAATACTTTGACATGTAAACCTTGTCCTTTTGTGTCTCTTTCTATCGTACTATAGGCGCTGCTGGTGGTGAGGGCATCTAAATGTCTCGACCTTTGACATCTGACCTCTGACCCGCCTCATTCAACTGATCGATAACGATGTCCCAAAGCAGATATTTTTGTAGGAAAATCGTTTTTAGCAATGGTTTTCATCCCATGCAACCAATTATGGCAGCTGTCAGCGATATACTGGTCTTGTTATATGTTTGCTTCTCTACTACGGCAGGAATTAAAATGTAGAATTTTGACCCGAGAAAATTCGAGGCTTCATCTCATTCTTCAAAGTATTTGTGTTATTGACCTCTCATCTTTTGATTAATACTGACATTATGTGTGCAAGGGTGGGGGGGGGGGGGGGGAGGGTTGACAAAGTTAGTCCAGGGTCTTACAAGTCCCTAGTTATAAAGAAGACACAATAAATATGTAGTATGAATGAGAGAGAGAGAGAGAGAGAGAGAGAGAGAGAGAGAGAGAGAGAGAGAGAGAGGGGTGCGAGAGGAGCGGGAGAGAGATAAGTTAAATAGAGAGAGAGAGAGAACAAAAAGGGGGCAATAAATAGAAAGTTGACAGAGAGAAAGGGAGAGAAAGAGAAAGAAAGAAAGCGAGAAAGAGGGAGAGATAGAACGACAGAGAGAGAGAGAGAGAGTGAATGAAAGAGAGGCAGATAGAAAAAAAAGTTGAGAGAGGGAGACAGAGAGACAGAGAGAGAGAGAGAGAAAGAGAAAGGGAGAGAGGAAGGGAGAGAATAAGAGGGAGAGGCAGAGATAGAAGCTTGACAACTGTGAAACTTATCTAACTTTTTACCATTACCCTCATCACCATCACCCTCATTAAAGTCCATAACCATCATCATCCTCATCATCCTCCTCATCATCATCACTATCACCCACCATCAATATATTTCTCTTTACCTAGTACATATGGCATAAAAATTAATCTTCTCTCCCTATATTTCACATCATTACCTTAAAACAGCTCATATAATCTGAATGCACTCTGAAATTATAATCACAAGATTTGTTCTGCACATCCGTATTTTCTCTACACAGTATACTATTTAGGTACACCATAACGAATTTTGTATAATATACATTTTACATTGTCATGAGGGTTTTACATTAATTACCCCCATCATACAAAAGGCCCGCATCGTTATATGCTATTGAGAATCCATTTCATACAATATACCATAATCTTACAAACCATGGTCTGTGAAGGACTTGGTAAATATGAAAAATATCATCATATTCTAAAATTGGAAGCTCTATAATCATGAATCACATCTCAGATATGATAGCAATGAGGTTACTATAAAACAATTACATATAAAACTTGTTAGTAGGTTATTTACAGGTGGAATTCATTTATGATTGCACATTTCAATTTTTGAAAAAGGATATACATGACATACATGTAGCTTCTCAATTTATGAATCCAGACGTCAGCTAGCATACACATCATCCAATTCTGATAACTCCTTGATACCTATCTACCCCCCCCCCCCCCCATTCACATGTAGAAAAACATGTGCATCACCAAGTGAATATACAACAAATTAAATTCGCAACCATTGTAATAGCATACAGAGTCAAACTACCCAACAGGAGAACATGCCACTGTAGACAGGTTCTTCAACACGCATTTCCTTTTTAGATGGAATCAACGTGGGTGACCACTATAGACAGGTCACCCTAGTTTATAGAGAGTTGGCCACTGTGACAGGTTTCACTGTACATTGATTCACAGAACATACATGTTTGCAAATAATCATGGCATTCTTCAGAATATATTATCATTGCATTACCAATACAAGCACCAGGCATACTATAAGTACATGTGTATCCTAAATTTTAATAATAATTAGATAATAATTCCACTTTGAAAATTCATTATTGAACAGTTTGTTTAATACAAATCTGCGTATAAATCATTTGTTACTACTTTGTTTTCTTTGTTCTATCTTTTTGGTTTAAAGGGCCATCAAACCTTTTTATTGCGTTCATATGAAAGCAGAACAACTTTGAGAAGCATGATGGCAAAACTAAATCGGACTTCTAATAAGATAGTTGTGAGTGTTTGAAGTATGAGATCACTCTAGCTTTATATAAGAATCTCTGCCGTTGGTCGTGTACACAATTACATGCTATGTTTTTCTCCTTTTGGGGCACTTCTCCAAAAAAATTATGTCATGCATCTGAATTATCCTTCTCTTTCTCTCTCTCTCTCTCTCTCTCTCTCTCGCTCTCTCTCCCTCTATCTCTCTATCTCTCTTTCTATCTCTTACTCTCTTTCTCCCTTCTTCTGCCTCTTTCCTTTCCCCTCTCTATCTTTCTCTTTTCACCCGTCTCCCTCTCTAATCATCTCTCTCTCTCTCTCTCTCTCTCTCTCTCTCTCTTTATCTCTCCCTCTCTTTCTCTTTCTTACCACAATACTCAACCATGCCAAATCTCTTGTGAATCAATTGTAATAATGATATATCGAATCCAGTTTTTGTTCGGGTCATATTTCACATTTTTATTTCTTGCCATAGTAAAGTTGTACACATAAATAGACCAGTATATCGATGATGGCTGCAATGGTGAAAAATCATCATTACCATGATTTTCTATACAAATATCTGCTTTGGAACATCGTTATCGATCAGTTGAATGAGGCGGCCGGGTCAGAGGTTAGATGTCAAAGGTCGAGACATTTAGATGCCCTCACCACCAGCAGCGCCTAGTAAGATAGAAAGAAACACAAATGGACAATGTTAACATGACAAAGTATTACAAATGTAGAGCTTAAACATGCTGAGTATCCATACTGCCATTTGACAAACACACACACAAACAAATAATCAAACACATAATTGTTACTATAGAATTTTAAAATATGATTTAAAAAAATAATTTAACTATTTCTTTAATTCTTATAAAATTACTCGCAAATAATATGGTAGTTTATTCAGCTCGTAGGCAAAAGTGAATGTGGGCGGAATGAAAGTCGCGAACATGTGTGTGTGTTTGTTCGGGGAGGGGATGGGAGAGGGGTGATAAGACTAATTTGAACAATGGAAAAGGCCACATTTCAAAATTCAACCTCAGACAATTCCCACAGTCCCTTGTTAAAATGTGCGAACATAAAAATCTGAACATGACTTTTAAAGACAAAATAATATTCCGCGTTAAAATAGTGCTTATTAATACATCGACGATGTCTCTATAAAGCGCTTCACAATGCAGACATATTATTACCCCAATCTTCGGATTCAAGCTCGTCTGCACACAATGTGTGCACATTCTCAACTCCCCGGGGGAGTAGTCCACCCAGGCGCCATTTTACAGACGTGTGCCCATTTAGCACCTGGGTGGAGAATGGCAAATAAAGATTTACGTCTTGCCAAAGGACGTTAGTGTCGGGCTGGTATTTGAACCCCGTACCTTGTGATGTACAGTCCGACAACTTATCCACTAGACCACAATACCTTTACAATATTATAGGGCATAGGAAATGCTCTTTAAGTTGATTTCCTCAAAGTATTTACAATTGGTTGTTATACAAATTTATCTTACCGGCGCAGAAAGCGAACTTTCCATTACGGCGAGAGCACCAGCAGGTCTGGTCTGAGCTGAACTGGGTGTCGCAAACTGAAAGAATTATTTAAATAGACAACATGTGATTGATCAATAACGGAACGCAAAATGAAAAAGAAACAAAATGGAAGAGCTTCAATAAAAACTAAAATCATACCAAACAATTCATTTTGATTCAATGCATCCTTTCATTAATTTATTTTAAAAACACCATCGCAAGAAGTAAACATCTCTGTTACGCAATGTAAATGGCGATGGAATAATACAAGACATGAATTCACCCGATATTATCTTGCCAATTTATGACCTAGCGATCTGACAATATTCTTATGATTTGTATTTTTTTACGGATATTTTCATCATTTTGTTTTGTTCTCTAAGTTCTGTTTTAACCAAAGAAACTTACTATGACAATATACGAGATTGTCAGTGATATTTTACAAAAATCTCTATTCAATGTACACTGTGCCATTCTCTTGCAATGTTGAACTTTATTAAATATTTACCTTTTCTTTTAATTTTTCTTTTTTTCTTTTTCTTTCTTCAATTCCTTTCTGCTCGCTTCTTTTCTTTTCTTTTATTTTCTTATCTTTTCTTTCTTCTTTTTTTTATTTTTTTAATCATGGTCTAAACACTACATGATTCTCATCAACGTCATCTATTTGGTGAAAATCCGCCGAAAAGACCGAAAAAGACTATGATCTTACCCTTGTACTTCCTCATGCTCTGTCCCCTCTTCTCAGTCATGAAGTAATCTTGGAGGACTGGATCTCTCTTGATGAATTCCACCTCAGCTTCTTCTTGATCGAAAGCTGCAGCTAGGACCACCAGGGCCATCAGGGCGATCAGAACCTTCATCATGATTGGTTCTTTGGGTTTAAAGAGAAAGTAAAGTTAAGCTACTGTAATATAAGAAGGAACGTCATAGAACAGATAGAAGCTCTTTGTAAAGGCTGTAATATTTAAGATTAATAAGGTATATAATAAGATCATGAATATGAGCTAAATTTTGCTGAAAATTGCATAATGAAGACTCTGCACACAAATGACGACATAATTATCGGGCTGCACAAATAGTTTTTACTTGGCATCAAAATTTGGTACTATTTGCATTTTGAAATTATTGCAAAGCAATCCTTTTCATATAACACCGCTAATTTTGATGAGAAAACATTGAAATAAATTTAAAGAAATTAACCTGAATTGCCAAGAAGAAGAAATTAATATTTATGTCGTAACCAACATAATCATTAGAGGAGGGTCGAATAACAAATATAATGATAATAACATATATATTAAATTCTTTGCAATCGTATTTTTGTTTACTTACTGTAGGAGTTGGTAAGTGAGGAGATATTAGACTGAGATGTTCTGTACTGCAGTGGCTGGATCTGACTAAGCCTTCATAAGACTCTACCTTATATACTACTTTAGCCCATCACCACCAACTAATATCATCATCATCATCATCATCACCATCATATCTTACGCATCATTACCTGTCTTGCAACCTTCAAAAGATCCCTGAAAACTCACCTTTTCCCCCAATGATCCATGTGATATACTTCCTGTACAGTACATTTTTGTCCTCTTTTCATATATTTGTATTGTTAACGCTATGGTACTTATTGTTTTTAGCGCTCCTAAATATTCGATATTATTAGCATTATTATTACATGTATTATTAATACCAACCAAAAAAATTATCTGAAGAACTAATGAATCTTGAGATCTATATATAATGACCTCTTTCTCGTCTTGCTAGTATTTTAAGATAATTCAGAAACTTTGATTATGACAGAACCGTTTATCATGTCCAAACACTTTCTCGCTGTGTTTTATTTATAATGTTGCATCTCAATGATTAATGGATCGTGTATAACTTGACTCCAGTTTGTTCGCCTTATTTAACCGTTGTCCGTTCATGATAAAACCACATGTATATGACTTTAAAAACGAATTTTGCCTGTAACAGGATAAATCTCAATGACGATGACGATAGTTCTTTCCCTTCTTATCTCTTTGATATCACGTGTGTACTGATGCAATATATAATGATGTGTGTATGCTTTTCATTTTCTTCATACATTGGAACCTGTCTAATAAAGACCACCCAAGGGAGACAAGAAAAGTGTTCTTTATAGGCAGGTGGTATGCAGGTCCATTTAGTAAATTGTCAATGAGAAACAATTTTCAAGGAAAACAACAAAATGTGGTCTTTGTAGACAGGTGGTCTTTCTATATGTCATGTGGTCACTAAAGCAGGTTTAACTGTATTGTGTTTATATAATCTGTGTTAACGTGTCTTTGTTTATATTACATTACTCCTAGTTATCAACTGACCCTATTGCAGATATGTGCTTCTGGTCAGTTTTGATACACCAATACAATTGAATGAAACATTTTGCTGATGCTGATGTTGATGATGATGGTGATGATGATGGTGTTTATTAAGCATTTCACTCGTTTGAATATAATTATGAAGAGCACTTTTCACGTTGATTGCAAATTTAGAAATCCATTCACCGGTTTTTCCTTTTCCATTGGTCCTCTCAACAGGAGGAGCGATAGCTCAGTGGTAGAGCAGTGGTCTCGTAACCGGCAGGTTTCGGGTTCGAAACCAAGTCGATGCGCTACTGGCCTTGGTGATGCATTTATCCTCATTACCAGGTCCCTCGCAGAGGACTCGAAGCCGTCGGCCCCCAGATTGCTTTCTTACAAGTATACCAATGCTTGCATAGCAGTCAGGTAAAAACTGTCATACTTGACAAACTAACATAACTAACTCCTCATATACACCGCCAAAATGACTCCACATGTCAGCATTTCAAAAACCAACCAATTCTTATCCATTTGGTGTAATCTCATTTTTGCTTGGTCTGTAGTCGGCCTGTTTTTGATCTGCTCGGTGTAACCGGGCTATCATTTCAGTTGATCCACCACTTACTTCAATGACAAACAATACAAATATATGCGCCAGGCATTGCTTCGTCAAAAGTATGGCATGACCTTGTGTAGGGTAAGGGTTAGGGCAAGGGGTGCGATTGGGTTTTAGGTTAGGTTTATATTTAGGATCTGAGTTAGGTATAGTACTAGGGGCCAGGGTTGAAGTTAGGAGCTCGATTAGTGTGGGAAATTATCTCGGATTAATTGTGACAGGAGCATGATTACACGGAAAGGTGATGAACTTGAACTTCTTGAACTCAAATCTAAACACGTCAGACAATGCGTGTCGCGTGCAAAGTCATTAAAAATAGATTCTTCTATATTATTTACCTCTTTATTAGTATGTATGCATATCTAATGTTGATTCGGCATTTCGGAAGAGAAAATCAAACGTTATCATAATATCAAATCATGTCAGAGGAGATCAAGCTTATCATGAGAAACGTCATTACAAACACATTACCCTGCTTCATAATGTAATATGATTAAATGCTTTATTAGTGTAACCTTTGAACGCTTCCATGGTGATGGGTGGATGAGCGAGGTTGCTGTTACACCACGTATTCTTTCGACAGGGCTAGTTGGCTGTGCATTATCAGTGTCTAATGCAATAATTATGTGTAGGCTGAGTGGCCTAGTGTGAATCAAGCCGTTGAGGGCGCGCTAGAACTACCGAAAAGGGGAAGGGAGGGGCGGGGGGCGGGGGTCACTCGTCATATACAAAAATGAAAGGCGAATTTGCAAACCTATTGATTAAAGGGTAGGTTGGGTGTGAGAGATGGTCCATGCGTATTCTGTTATCATCCTTTTCCCTTATGGCTTCCGCCTTTTGCCCTTTTCCCTCTCATGTTTTTTGTCTTTCTCTTTTTCTTTCCACTACGCGAATGAGGAATGGGGCATGTTCCCCCTTGTGCTTGTTTTTTTGAGTGAAGAGACATCAAAGCCGCAGTGCACACTCAATTAAGTTTCATAGAAGTTGTTTTAGTGAAGTCAATCTTCATTTTGACAAAGGATAGTAATTTTAAAGAAATTACACGTTACATCTCAGTTATGTGCATTGTTGGATAGATGATGCGTGAATGATGATGATGATGATGATGATGATGATGATGATGATGATGATGATGATGATGAACATGATGATGATGATGATGTTGGTGGTGGTTTGAAGCAGTATATAAAGAGGGCTCCAGCAAGACTTAGGCAGATCCAGCAAGAACAGAAGACTGAAGTCACATCTCCTTTCTCTCACCAACTCGACAAACACCTCAAAGTAAGTAACCACCATATCAATTTTTTTACAAAATGTTTGATAATTTTCTCATCACATCGAGCAAAAAAAAGGCAATTAGTACTTCTTGTATTTCTGTACTGATTGTGATAGCGGAAAAGTAGAAATTCCTTTCCTCTGCTTGCCAAATCAGGATGATTTTTCCATTATATTTACTCTGATGTTTTCTGATCGAAATTAGCGAAGTAATATGAAAATTATTGATTTGAAATGCTTTTATACTGCAAGTTGAATAGGATTTAATTGTTATGCCACATATTGGTGCAGTCCGATATATCGACATAAGTGTGCTATGGTTTTCATTACGCAATTTTCAGAAAGATTGAGCTCATATTGTTGTCATATTCATGATCCCATTACCTTATTACACGCAAAAAACTGAGGTGCTAAATGTTGGGTGCTGAGTGAGATTCTGCACTTGAAGTGCCAAAATCAGCACTTGACGGGTTAACTTTAACAAGGAAACCGAAACGTGCTGAATATTTGAGTGCAGAAAACGAGTGCTATATTATGCAGCACTTAACATCGAGTGCTGACTGCATAACCTGATCTGATTGGTCGGTTAGTATAATAGCTGTTACCTTGTGAATATTTGTTTTTGAATCAAATTCAGCTAAGAGATTCTTACATTCTTCATTCTCCAGGTCAATACCCAAGGCCTCAAAAGTCTGAATAACTTTGCTCCTTAAACTGTCAACAACATCAGTATTCAAAGCTGTTGCAGCAGATAACACTCTGTTTGTCATAGCATGGGTCATGTTGGTGTTTGATAAAAGAGAACCAATGAAAAATGCAGCTGGTCTCACTATGAACATGACAGACAATGAAAGCGGACAAAATATACAGTTCCTCAGGTAGACAAAGGAACATCCCTTGACTGCTATTATGTAAAATGTGTAGAACAGGTGAATATGCATGTGACACCTGTTCTACACATTTTTACATAATAGCAGTGAAGGGATGTTCCTTTGTCTACCTAAGGAACTGTATATTTTGTCCGCTTTCATTGTCTGTCATATTCATAGTGTCTTGTACTGTCATTATGCATTGCTCCATCTTGTTCTTGTAGTAGGCCTATCCTATCATCATCATCATCAAATGCATCATCTGCTGCAGGATTATGCACTTCACCAACAGCAACACCCAAATCAGAATCAACTAGACCCTCCATACCCTGTACAACTTCAGGTTCAGGTTCTTCTTGTGGATGTTGGTTTAATAAATGTTTCCTGTAAGAGTTGAAAGTGGTAAATGACGAAGGACATCCACCTTGACCACATACCAAATGTAGATGGGGCATGTCAAACAACGCGTGAGTTAGCACTTGCACAAGGGCTATTCTGCTAGCACCCAAAAGAGAGCAAAACTTGGCACTTTAAGTGCACAACAGTCAGCTCCTTTGGGTGCTAGCAAAGTAGCCCGGGTGCAAGTGCTAACTCAGCACTTCGAGTGCAGTCACTATGCGAGCTCCTAAAAAGTGCTAAAATTGAATCTTTAAGTGCTAAATCAGTCAGCTCCTTTGGGTGCTAGCAAAGTAGCCCGGGTGCAAGTGCTAACTCAGCACTTCGAGTGCAGTCACTATGCGAGCTCCTAAAAAGTGCTAAAATTGAATCTTTAAGTGCTAAATCAGTCAGCTCCTTTGGGTGCTAGCAAAGTAGCCCGGGTGCAAGTGCTAACTCAGCACTTCGAGTGCAGTCACTATGCGAGCTCCTAAAAAGTGCTAAAATTGAATCTTTAAGTGCTAAATTTAGCACTTTTTTTTTTTGAGTGTAGTCATAACCATTATATCATAGACTTTTTCAAGACCTTCTATCTGTTCTACGTAGTTTCTTTTTAGATTACAGTAGATTGACCAATGCCCACACTTTATAATTCTTTAAACCCAAAGAACCAATCATGATGAAGGTTATGATCGTTCTGATGGCCCTGGTGGTCCTAGCTGCAGCTTTCGATCAAGAAGAAGCTGAGGTTGATTTCATCAAGAGAGATCCAGTCCTCCAAGATTACTTCATGGCTGAGAAGAGGGGACAGAGCATGAGGAAGTACAAGGGTAAGATCATATCATTATTGTTTAGGTCTTTAGGACGGATTTTTGTGTTAACCTAATACATGAAGATGATGAGAATCATATACTTTTTCGACCAAGAATTACACAACAGAAACAAAACAAAACAAAACAATTTCAGAGCTAAATATAAGACCAAAAATAGAAAACAAGGACGAGAAAAGAAAAGAAACAATGAAAAAGAACAAGAGAACAGAAAGGAAACGAAGAAAAAAAGGAAAAGAAAAAAAGACAAATGAAAAGGAAAGGTGAATGTATAATTAAATCAACATTGTGGAAGAATGAGACTGTGTACACTGTAAAAAATATCATTGAAAGTCTCGTACATGTCAAATTGCTTTGATTAAGACAGAATTCAGAGAACAAAACAATTGATGAAAATATCGGTGAAAATTTACAAATCATAAGAATATTGTCAGATCGCTAAGTCTTGAATTGGCAAAACAATATCGGGCAAATTCATGTCTTATATCCAGTGCCATCTATATTGAATAAACAGAGATGTTTACTTCTTGTGATGTGTTTTTTTGTATAAAGTAATGAAAGGATGCATTGAATTGTAAATGGGTTGCTTGTTATGAATCTACTGAAGCTTTTTCATTTTTCTTGTTCATTTTGCGTTCATTTATTTATCCATCACATGTTGTCTTTTTAAATCATTCTTTCAGTTTGTGACACCCAGTTCAGCTCAGACCAGACCTGCTGGTGCTCTCGCCGTAATGGAAAGTTCGCTTTCTGCGCCGGTAAGATAAAATTGTATAAGAATCAATCGTAAAGACTTTGAGGAAATCAACTTAAAATGTATTCCCCATATGCCGTATATTATTGTCCTTAAAAGTCACGTTTGGTTTGCCATGTTCGCACATTTCAAAACTGTGGGAATTGTCTTTGGTTGAATTTAGAATTGTTGTCTTTTCCAACTTATTTAACTTAATCCAATCGTTGCCCCGTCCCTCACCCCTCTCTCCAACCACCGCACACACACATACACATGTTCGCGACTTTCATTTCGATCACATTAATAGTTTCCCAACAAGCTGACTGTTAAACTACCATATCATTTGCGAGTAATTTTATAAGAATTAAAGAAAGAGTTTAATTATCTTTTAAAATCATTTTTGAAATTCACTAATTACAATTGGTTGTTTGTTTTTTTGTTAATGTTTTGTTTTGCCACGTTGCAGTGTTGATACTCAGCATAGAATTAAATTAATGCAAGCTTGATGTAGGCTCTACCTTTGGAATAGTTTGACCAAGAAGTTACTAGTAACTTCTTGGTTTGACATATAAACCTTGTCCAATTGTTTTTCTTTTTATCTTACTAGGCGCTGCTGGTGGTGAGGGCATCTAAATGTCTCGACCTTTGACATCTGACCTCTGACCCGCCTCATTCAACTGATCGATAACGATGTCCCAAAGTAGATATTTTTGTAGGAAATCATGCTAATGATGGTTTTCATCCAGGCAATATTATGACAACAGCTGTCGGTGATATTTTGGTCTATTTACTGTATGTGTAAATCTTTACTATGGCAAGAAATAGAAATAAAAATGTTGAATTATGACCCGAGCAAACACTGGATTCGATATACCATTCTTACATGCTTATTACATTTTTGTTCTCAATGGGTTCATAAGAGATTCTGCATGTTTGAGTATTGTGATAAGAAAGAGAGAGAGAGAGAGAGAGAGAGAGAGAGAGAGAGGGAGAATGGGGAAACAAACAATAAAGTGATTGGTGATTAAAGAGGGAGACGGGTGAACGGCGGAGAAAGACAAGCAGAGAGAGAGAGAGTGAGAAAGAAAGAAATAGATATATATATAGAGAGAGAGAGATACAAGAGAAAGAGAGAGAGAAAGAAAGAGAGAGAGAGAGAGAAAGAGAGAGATAGAGAGAGAGAGAGAGAAAGAGAAGGATATTCCATGGGAATCACAGGCATGACAGGATCCGCATTACATTTTTTTCGTATGGGAAAAGAAGTTCGTTGAACATGCGAATTTATTTGTCTCCATTTTTCTTTCTGGTGTTCCCTTTTCAGATGTTCTCTATCCGTCATTGTTGTTATGTGAGAATGAAATGAATATGAATGCCCGATTCATCAAAGTAATTTTAATTCACTGATGGCACGACATCGTTTTACATGGCATGGATCCCAAGCTCGACAATATGCACGAGGTTATAGTTTGTTGACTTCATGCTCCTTAACCCTCAACGTATAGAATGCCAATTAACCCATTGCTAATAGTCTGGAACCTGGTGGTCCCTGTATTAAGCCTATGGGGATTACAGTATTAGTCAACGGGTTAAGATTGACTTTTTATATTCCAGCCAAGTGAAATATTTGTCTCAGAAGGGCCTCTCCTTTTTAGAGGTCCCATAATGTTATAATATATATTATATACTTTGAGTAGTGCCCAAGGAAGAAGACACTAGGAAGAAGAAAAAACAGAATTTTGTGTACACGACAAACGGGAGAGTTATCCGTGACTACGTCACAATCTACGTATATAATAATGTTATTATTTCTAACATTCATAATTCTCTTATTATTGACCCGATTTATTTCAGAACTTTATCATTCTGTTCTCGTTTTTCTGCTTACAAAAAGTAACATATTACGTAGGTCGGTTTCGCCCTCATGAAAACAGGGTACAGTCAGGCAGACGCAAACAATAGCAGAGGTTTCCATAGTACCAACCAAGCCTTTCAGTCTCGCATTTGGGAATGTTTGCTATTCATTTCGCCGTGTTCATCGAAGGAATTGAATAAAGGAAGAATAAATGTTTGTTGTCGGGTTTTGAATTGTTTGAAAAGTAAACGTCCCATTAGTTTCTCAGCCAAAGTCCTGAGTTTATAACACGTTATAGCCATCAATCACGCCGGCGCCTATTCATACTGCATGTTCACATCGAAAGAAATGGATAAAGGAAAAATGAATGTTTATTGTCGGGTTTTGAATTGTTTGAGAAGTAAACGTCCCACATAATATACATGAGCTGCTCTGTCGATCCCATGAGACGTGCACCTTCATAATGTAGTTTGCACGGGAAGTTGCTCCACGCGTGTGTCGACTTTCCGTGCAACCTAGAGGACTATATTCCGCGCGTTTCGAGAGTCGACCGACTTTCGAGTCTGTTTCGCAGGGCTCAATAGTTACAGTCAGGCTGACAACATTTTGGTCAATCAGGTAGATGGTCTGAATAACTTAAAGCCCGTCTGCACTAGCTTGGCCAGGGGGATTAGACCTTCCTGCAAGGTCACTAACAGGTGATTATCTCATCAAATCAGCTCTCAATATTATTAACATAAGAAAAAGGGGATCATTTGGGACCAAAAGGCACCGATTAGGCATTGTTTGCTATATAGAGGGCGCAAGTAGCTATAAGGAGTGCAGTGGGGCTTTAAGGTGTCAACATGTATGGGGGAAAGGGGTTCAGTGTTTCGGGACAGGTTCCCAGGCTATATCATGCACTTGAACTATTTGAAAAGTAGAACACAATTATGTCGACTTTACAAATATCAAGTGAGTCCTCGTGGAATGGATGTATGTTCATTCTGACGATACCATTATAAAAGACATATCCTTTATGATGTACTGAGCGGTACTAATGTAATTGATTCTATGAATGCTCTCAGTATCCGTCATCCCACCTCAGCCTACCCCCTAGGGAGCATGCCTGTGATGTGAAGAGCTGCCCTCCATAAGCCGTCATAACCACGTGATTAACATGATCAAACAGAATAGTGTTATTTCTATTTAAAAGTATAGACCAGTTTTGGAAACGCCCCCCTCTCAAAAAATTAAATGGAAGCTCTTATTACCAATCATGTGAAAGAATAGGTTTTGACTAATGCGTGATGATACAAATTTTGCCGGGAAACCGCCTACTAATTGATATATTTGGTAAATTATCATATTGATCGGGCCTGGATAGATATCGCGACTGCACTTCAACATTGAACATTTGGGCATATATTACTGTTCTTTGCAAATTTAGGTTGAAGTATGCCATCTGAACCTCTAAAGGCAGTATTTAAACAATATTGAATAATAATAATAATATTCGATATTAATATAGCGCACATATCCACCCTGTAGGGTGCTCAAAGCGCTCCAAAATCCATGAACCGCAATTTTACCACTACCGGTCTATATCTTTAAGTTGTTGTTCTCAAATTATCTAAAGGTTTATCTTGTTTATGCTTATATTTTGTGATTTTTACTGTGAATATTTTATATCTTTAAATCAAGAAATAATCAATACTGACCAAGTAAATAAGACCCAATTGTAAATAAGCTTTTTAGTCTTTCATTGGTCATCCTGTCAAGTTATTATTATT
Source organism: Strongylocentrotus droebachiensis (assembly GCA_035222895.1). Taxonomy (NCBI): domain Eukaryota; kingdom Metazoa; phylum Echinodermata; class Echinoidea; order Camarodonta; family Strongylocentrotidae; genus Strongylocentrotus; species Strongylocentrotus droebachiensis. The sequence goes on along the minus strand of JAVYIG010000814.1, from coordinate 67,639 downwards.
TTTTCCCCTATAGTTTATAATATCATTTTACTCTTTGCATTTATGTGAAATTTAACTTGACTAATAGATGAAATCGAAATTTCAATATAAAATCGTACACCTGCAGAAATGTGCGAGAATTACAATTAATTGAAGTATTACGTAATCCAAAATATAAAGGTGAAAACAAAAAGCGTTCTCCTCATGTTCTTTTTTATGTTTGTCTGATATAGAACGTTTGTCCCTGAAAAGAATTGCACTTGAAATGCCGTCGTTTTCGGAACGTGACAAGAAACAGATGAAGTGTTTGAACCAAACATTCATGTCATTGTCCCACATACCAATTTCTGCACGTGTTCTTCCAGCATTCCTATATTTTGATTATTCCAAAACAGTACACTGGTATATGCCTAAACAAATCTTTATGTCACGTAGACCTATATCAGTGTTTCCAAATTGCCTCCAGGTAGTTTCTTCAATAACCCAATCCTTGATCGGTACTCAATTCTATCTTCATCATAATCCCAGTGGGGGAATGAATCATTTTCTCTCTTCTTTACAGACAAAATTGAGCATAAAACCTACAATTGATGAATGTGTTCAATATCTTGGATTGATTTCAATGACATGTAACCCATTTGTGTATCGTTCTGATCGTATCTGATTTAAAATATATCTGATTAGTGTATTAACGTTGTTGTCATTTTGTCGGTATTTACTTAATTTTGAATTATCCTGTAATTTCATGATTTTTTTTTAGGGACGAGTTGGGTGCCAGTTTAGGCATTATGTGCGCTATACAATCTAACACTCTATTCAATCCATAAAGTCATCGGATCAAAATGTGACCAAACACACATACAAATTGATGGAACGCAAGCCATGTTTAATTCCTCCTCGGCATCAGTCATCCTATATCAGCTTCATCAGGTTCCTGTTAACACAAACAAAGGTTTTAAATGTCTCGGATTGACACCTCTAACGACGAGAAGAAAGGAAACTGACCACTGCTCTTCATGGGGTGTGTTTAGAAATCTAAATCGACCGATTCATCGTCTCAGCTGCATGGACCTACTACAACGCTCTCAGACTCAGACATAACTTCTTTTCTGAACTTACCGCACGGCGTGCATATCAATAGATTGTCTCCCTTTTACGACAGGGAATTTCTTTAGTAAATGTCGCTTCAAGCAGTAAAGCGAACCCTTTCATAGTACTAAGTAGCATAGTTGGTCGGTCAAATGGTCGCTTTGTAAGAGGAATTTCCTTATGGTACGGCCTTATAGATTGGCGGGAAGTAACCTTGTTTACTCACAATATCCAAGGAAACAGCCAATGGGCATTGTGCTTTCAAGCACGGCGCGTGCGAGGGCTACAACAAATGGATTTAGCAAGCACTCCAGATCTTTAGAAGATGACAATAGCAGCGCGGTGGAGACTGGTAGCTCTTCTCGCACACATTACACACTACATTGAAGTGGTTTACTGATGCGTGGGGTGACAATGAAATGATACCAGTCCAAACCAACTGGATGTAATGCAGCCCATGGCGGACTGTTTGGCGGGTTGACAACGGTTGCCAAGGACGTACTGTTTTCTCAAGTCTCTACGAATAACACACACCAACAACGCTGTTTGGTATAATGACCTACCAATCCGAGGTTCATACTCATACTCGCAGTTTCAGCACGATTGTATACCACGTCTTGTTATCTTATCTCCCCATCTCTGCGACTTGGACCAAACACATGGTCATTGGACATTTGTAATACAGCCTTCATATCGGGATATACTACTTGGTGTTATCACTGAGAGTTATTATTCTGGGTAATTCTACGGTAATATTATAAAGGTGAAGCTATAGCTTCATCGCTACCAGTGATACTTTGATATTATCAACCATAAGCGATTTATATTAGAAGGCCGTGTTGGATTCTTACACCGTTCGTCGACTGGGAACTGGTTATACTCAAGGTAAGTCTGTCGGTTAGTTTACTTACTTCATGTTCAGAGGAATTCAATAAATACTCTCTTTTATAATTAAATGTTGGATAACAAGTTTTTTCTACAAGACATGTGTTGGATGTTCTTCATGGTTAGTTAACCCGATAGATCAAATCGATAAGAGTCACATACTGAATCGGAGGCCATAGATTTAGGGGCGGTGCCCTTTTTCGAAAGAAATTATTCCATTCTCTTAGTTTTGTGATTTCTTCAATTGAATAAACTTTATATAGTTCATTATAATTTTAGTATGAGTATATAACATTTTTTTGTTGCGTTTCATCAATGTTTTAATAAGATTTTAAGATGTATATCGACATAATACGTCTGCTATTCCATACTTACTTTTTGTTATTAGATCTTACAAACTCCTTTCGCTTGCTCTATTTCTTATTATACCTCAGTTCTTGTGTACAGAAAAGATATAATTTATCACTTGCGGACATATAATTGTATTGTTATGCGTGTTTGAATTGTTTATGTTGTTGATACATACAGTGTACATCATTGTTAATTTAGTAATGCTAATATATTGTTTGAGTAGTGTAGGCATTTATATATCTCTTCGAAGTATCTTTATTCTAAATATTAACAGTTAATTAACAGTTAATGTTTTACTGTTGATAAACTGCTTATTGTCCCCAATTGGCAGTAAAATTTACTGACACATTTCCAATGCCGTTTGCACGTATTGCTATCCTAACTTTTTTCTAGTGTACATTGTGTTAGTATTCAATGAAAGAAAAAAGGAGAGAATCGTCGTTAGCGGTTTATCAATCTCATCAGTCATGTTTATACTTATTTAGGATGAGCTGTCATGGTATAACAACACTTTTAATGCTTCCTATTCTGGTCCACGTGTGGACATACACCCAATGGTTATAAACATTGGACAAAAGGCGGACCGGTGCTCCCTACTGTATCCCCATGCCGACACCCAATAAACACGCACTACTCCGTATTCATAGCATGTATTGTGCACGCTCTGTGTAACTCACTGCAGTTCTCTGGGTGTTTTGAGGTAAAAGGGTATTATAGCAGATAACCTCGTCATTATTCAACTCTCTAGAAGTTAGTGTAAATTGCAGGAGTGAGAATGCAGTATTTTAGGAGTAATTTTTATCAGGATCACTTAGTTTTGGGGTAGAAATGCAAGCCCACAAAGTTTAACCCACTCACGATGTGTACATGTAATTCTAGCCCATAGTGTACCGTGAAGTTGAACTCTGAAACAAAGTTACTCCTAATATGATTTCTAAAAGTTTAGATTTTAAATCTTTCTTATTAAGAGAAACTTAAAGTGGAATACCGCTAATATCATGATTCACTGATAGTTATGTCCTCCGGGCCTGTTGCTATCCCCTGTAAGATCATATTGCGAAAGAGCCACCGCCCATAATGACTCATTCCTGCATAATAGTTGTTACTATCTCCTATTCTTCAAATTGTGTTCTTCTTCATCAGGGGAAGGTTTCTTGAGGTTGATCAGTGGTTTAAAATCAATATCATATATATACGGATTATCTTTATTTGGCTTGCCAGCATAGCAACAAAAGGTCTAGCATGGCTGAGGCGACACGGAGTTACATGTATATTAAGAACAGTTAACTTCAATTCGACTATCATGACCATCATAATCATAACAATTGTTATTTATAATAATCTTTAGCATCATCATCATCCTCAATGTTGTAATTATTATTATCATCATCATCATTATTAAGTGAATAACTGAAAAAACGAAAATAATTTAATATAAAGCTAGTACACAAATGTGACTAAATAAAACTTGGTTATAGAAAAATACACTTGTTCACTTTGCTGTTCAATTTCGTGTGTGTGTGTGCGTGTGTATGCAAAGAACACAACTCACCTTCGATTCCAATTTCATTACTGAAAAAGTGCTTATTACATATAGTAGTGTATACTAAATGACTAAATGCAATAAGCATATCATTATAGCCCCATCAATAATAACGGATTGACGCATATACAAAATGACCATATCGAATCAATGAGGCATGGCTCGTACAAATTATGATTAGTTTTTCCTCTGGCCTTTCAGAATCCTAAACTATTGCTCGATTAGGCTTCTGCCAATTTAGAGAAAACAAAAGAAAGACAGATTCCGTTTCAATATCATCAATTGTTTCGTGCTTTTAGTGCCATTAAAACCAAGCAATAACAAATGTTTTGAAAGGTGAGCGCCAATAAAATTTGAAATACTATTACACAGTCGAACCTAAAAATAGTTGGATTAATTGTTGAATTAGCAGAGGCTAATTGTAACGGGTTTCTTTGTGTCAAACTATGCCTCAATTTCGGTTCGATGATCCTACCAACGCGTTGCTATGGTAACCCATCTAAAGCACTATTTCTCTCTAGGGACGATACTGGTATGGATATGGATCACACCTCAGCATTGTATCGAGATATCGATGGCGCGGGGCCTTGAACATAATTAAAAAATGGACAGCATATATATATGCATTTAGAATATATGATATAGTTATATGCACGGATATAGATGTTAATGCTATTTTTGTTTATTGGTTGACTCTGGTACAAGCAATTTTGTTGTTCATCTCCGTTTTTTTATTTCGATTATTAAATGCGGTTATTGATCTGAGAAATGTGTGGTTTTGATCGTATATCCTAAGGCATAATACCTTTTTATGTGACATGTGAATGAAAGCATGATACGCCGTATCCTTGATGTAGGCAGTAGATCAATTATATCACAGTGACTCTTAAGCGTCTAATTCTTTTCTCTACAGTTTTCTGATTGTATTCTTCAGTGTCGACAATGATGACGCGGTTGCCATGGTTACGAGGGATAGCGGTGGTATCCATGATAATGCTCTCCATTAATCAAGGTAAGTGTATTCCACCTCGTCCTATTTCAATGAAAAGACACGATTGAAATGAAAATTTAATGAGTCTCCAAATATATTGCTTCACTAATGAATGATTTAGCAAATGCAACACAGGGTTTATATGCAGTCAGATTTGCCTTAATGGTCAACTTTGTTCCTTTAGTTTCCGTTTATTTGGTCCGATTTCGGCTTTCTCTTCATTTTTGTGGCTTAATTTGACGATTTCGAGACAAACTGTTTTATTATGTTTCATGAACTTCCTTCTAACAATGATAGTTCAAAAGAAGAGCATTACCAATTCAATTATGAATTATAATTCTCACATTTAAAAAGCGCTTAATACTACGTTCTAAGTGTTTTACATTGCAATTCTGATTACCCCGGTCATTACAATCAATTGCTAATCCGCACATGCTAATGCACACTCTCCGCTCCTCGGGGAGTCATATTCCGGTCAAGCGCCATTTAAATTTAAACTCGTTATACCTCTTGTGTTTGTTGTTGTCTTAGGTTCTGCACAGCAAGCCTTCCAGATCCAACCGGAACCAACCTACGAGCGTCTTATCGGTGAATCGGTTATCCTCCTCTGCTCCGTAACAGGCAAGGAGGGCGCCCTAACGTGGGTTAAAGACAGTGCTATGGCCATCTCAGCAGATCGAGTGATCGTCGGCACTGGTGATTATGAGATCACAGGAGATGATGCATCCGGGAGTTTTAATCTTCTCATCATGAACCTGACTGAGAGTGATTCTGGAAGCTATATGTGCAGGGTGTCAGCGGCAGGGTCAAGCGCTGCGCTTAGCTCATCAGCAGCTCAACTCACCGTCTCACGTAAGTTGGAATCTTTGATTGCGATTTCATCATGGACCTAAGAACAATTAATCCAATTTGTATGCCTCAGTCGCATTACCGAACTGATTCTAACCTGATTCCAAACCGACTGGTTACTGGCCATTCGAGTTAACATAATATTCCGTTCAGTTTGTCATCGGTGTGGTGTTGGTCTCGGTGATGTGACTTCGGTATTATCGTGTAAACACACTTCTTAAAAAGTAAAATATATGTACATTAAATTTTACCTTTAAAAAGTAATTTAAAACAAATCATAAATCAATAATCAGTTTACAAATTTGGTACAACATATTATAGACTATCATTATCTTTTTATTTTAAGTTTTTCTACTCTGGAAGTTAGTTTTTTGCTTATTATAATCATGTATCCAACGCGTGTCAAGCAAACAATAAGAATGTTTTGTATTTTTCATTTTATATAACAGCGATCCCAGTCCAGGCATTCAGCATAGCACCCAGCAACACTCCGGCCCTTACCGGTAACTCCGCCACTCTCCTATGCGTCATCGAGAACAAAGAGGGCGCTGTCGAGTGGCTCAAAGACGGATCCGTCATCAGTGAAGAATCCACGATCACGGACACCTCTCTCACCCGTTACAGCATCATCGGTACGGCATCGAACGGCGAGTACAACCTCCAGATCGTTCTGCTTCAAGAAAGCGATATGGGGACGTACAGCTGTCGCGTGAGTGCTGCAGGCATCAGCGCAGCCATTGCGTCAGGGAACGCCGAGCTGACTGTCCGAGATGCAAGTGAAGTCCAGAGCATTGTTATCCCACCGTCTGATGTGACAGCTGTAGTTGGTACACAGGCTACCATGGTATGCTACGTGTCAGCTCTATCCGGGTCAGTGCTCTGGATTAAAGATGGTGTTCAGATCAGTAGGAATAGGCAGCTAGTCAACGGAGATACAAGGTAAGCATTTTATCAACCTCCAGTTTAAACACCTTTACGGCGTCTTTTGGAGGAATCCTTCCAAGTACCAAGTACCAGTCCACCATGTCCAAATACACGTATACCATACCGTAGAGGGATTTCGAAACGACCGACAAGGGATAGAAACCAACAGGCTTCAGATCACAAACCAACCGGTCTTTAAGTCTTAGTATTCAGGGGTTCATTTTGGGAAACCCCTAATTCCCCATGGCGAGTTCGTTAATAAAGAGTATGGTTGAACATCTACGATGATATAATTTTATTTGTTTGTTTATGATTGTAAAGATAGAAAGCAAATTATGTTTGAGAGATAACGTTGTTTCCCTCTTCTGTTATTTTCAGCGGTCGTGTATCTATCCAAGGCACCAATGAGGAGGGAAAGTACGAACTGTTCATTAGTAGAGTTGAAGAGAATGACCAGGGGATCTACTACTGTGTCCTCTCACAGTCAGAGGTGGATTCCCCCGTGTCTTCATCGCCTGCAACGCTCACAGTGGAAGGTATGTCCGAACATAACCAGTCTAGAACAAATCATTCAAATCATGCCTCAAAACTTACCTATTTCGGCGAATGTGAAAATACTGAATTCACTAAAGGACCATTCACTAAAAGCGCCTTTCAATACTTTTTTAAATAATGACATCCGAATGTTGCGAATCATCATCAGCATTATCATCATCATCATCGTACTAATCACATTTTTATAGCATTTTATACTTCGTTTCTAAGCGCTTTACTTCGTAATTATTATTACCCCGGTCGTATGATATATAAGAATATGATACATGTATATGAACTGCGTGACAAGACTACTTTGACAGATGACTAATCTATGTAAAATTATGCAACCTTATATTAAATTTATTTTCGTTTCATTTCCCCCTCTTTAGCTGCTATTCAACCTAACGCTATGTCTCCTGAATGCTCCTTGACGCCCGCTTCCATCCTGAGCGAGGGGGACACCGTCACAATCACGTGCGAGTCATCAGGTGGAGCTCCCCAGCCCACACTGACCTGGTCAAACGATCTGGATGCTAACACCTTCTTAGGGAACCAAACCGAAGATGAGTCCAGCGCGACCAACTCGGTCACTTTGGTATTGACCAAGGAGCTCAGCGGCGCCGTCTACACATGCAGGTCTACTCATCCGGCTTATACCGAGCCAAAGGAATGCTCACTTCCGGCACTCCAATTTGCTCGTAAGTTATCAATCAATCAATCAATCATTTAATTAGTCGATTTATCAATTTATCATTCATGCAATCATTTATGCAATCAATCAATGTCAATTTTTCTTGTTAAATTCCGAACATTCTCAGTTATTTTGGTTTTCCGATATGCGCATTATATAGCATTAGCCCTTTTTGTGACATGGTCGCAATTTGGTGATTCCTTTTTACTTACTGGAACCATCTAATAAATAAGCGTTCCCTAAAAACTCTCTACACAATGGACAAGATCGCAAAGCCTTTCGAAAATTAATTCAAGAGCACTTTCAATACCCAAATAATTATGTTTTCCTATGGAAATGATGACTTGTTCGCATTGCGTGATAACGGACATGCTTGCACATTTAGTAGGAGACGTGTAAAGATATTGAAACTTAGGTAACTTTATTTTTGTGAAAGTCTTCTCGATCTTGTGTTATGAATTACTTTCAAAATATTCAATTTTTGTGATCTGCTTTTGTCCCTTGCAGTGATTGCAACCATCAATGTTACTGCTGATACAAGATCACTCACCATCGAGGAAGACAAACCTGGTGAGATCGTATGCAGAGCTGTAGGTGACCCTGTGGTCCTAGGATACAGATGGTACTATAACGGAGCAGAGATTGGAAATGACGATGGAAGGTTAGTAACAAAACTTTCGTCTCTTCACTGAATCTGGGATGCTCTGATTTTTGGATCTGGGCATTATTTCACGAAACCGCACTAAGTCTTGTAGTCTATCCACATCCTAGTTAAACACATGTGTTGTAATTACAATGCGTTGTAAAAGCGTTGTTGTTTGTACTGGTGCAGTTCCTGTTATAGATTTTAAAAGACACTTGTTATCAATGAACAACAACCATGGCAAAAAGTATGCTGGGGAACGAGATAACAGTTATAGTTATACTTCTAGTCATCATGAACTATTAGTTGACAAATAAAATCTTTATCTTTATATTAAAACCATCTGAGTTAGTGTACCCCTCAAATTAACAGAAAAAATGATCAAATATTTAAAAAGATGTATAACTCCATTGTTATAAATGTATTATCATATAAGCTATACCTCTAAGCGCATACACGGCAATGTTTCTATAACGATTGTTCTGATTGGTTCTCTGTTCAGGTTTGTCATTGAGACGACCAATGGGAAGGATTCTTCTACGCTGTCCATAGGAAGTGCGACACTCAGTATGGATGACGCTACTGTGCAGTGTGAAGCCTTCAACCGTATTGATCAGAGGCGTACAAACATTGTACTAACTATTAAAGGTATGTACCCTATCTTGCAAGTGTGATGTTCAGTATAATTTGTAGCTCTAAAAATAAACAAAATGCATGTTAATATACAATCACAATGTTAAACAAGCCATGGCTTTTTGTAATCTATAGACACCAGAAATAAGTTACTTTTAATGTTTGAACTCCGGGCGGGGAATCGCTTGAACAGATTATGGCTTTTTGTCAACGCTGTGAATGTTGGAACTGTTGGAACATTGCTTGTGATAAAGAATATTAGACGGGAGGTTTTAGCAAGTTTTAAGATGAATCTAAGCGATTAATTGCAATGTAGATCATGCATCAATTCTTCTTGCTTCATCTGATTTAAATACTATTCTCTTTTGATAGTCGGGCAAAATTCAATCCATTTGTTGAAGATTTAATACGCTAACTTTATTTTATCATTTCTCTTTATTACAGAGGATAATTTGACGACCTATGTGCTGGCTGCCCTTGGTCTGATTGCTGCGATCATCTTTGTGGCCATTGTCATTGGATTCATCGTGTGGGTGTTACACAGGATGAACAAGAAGAACCGAACAAGTAAGTTATCTTAACCCCCAAGTTAAGGACATAGAGTGGTGATCTAGGGTACTATGCTAATTGTTACGACAAATCAAACTTAAGTCAACAGTTTGCAGATATATTTAGGGATTTGCCCTAAGTTAGGTTGTTGGAAAGTATACCTCTCCTGAAATTTAAAACAGCCCCCTCAAAAAAAGATCCTAGTTTTAAGAAAGGTTATATTTCAATTGATAGTGCGGTGATAGAAACGAACAGAATGGAGCTTTCTGATAAGCGTAATACAAGATAATGTTCTAATAACACTTTGCCTTTCTCAGAATCACAATCTTTTATAGCCCTTCATTTTTATAAGTACAGTCCGCTGATTTTTGTTTTGGTGTCGATATTTAAAAAAATAGTTGCTATTCAACTAAAGGAGGATTTCACATTCAATGTAAAGATATTTTTCCTTGAGACGATGGCAAACTTATAACGTGTCTATGTATTTCTGGTTGTTCCCTCTAGTTCATCCTCTAGTTCATCCTGATGCTGAAGCTGATGGCATGACCAAACAGATCCCCAACAAGAACTTCTACATTGGAGCCACTCACATGAACAGCATGCAGAACGGCGGCATCACGATGGAGGCTGTGGACGAGAAGAAGAAGCACAAGAAACACCGAAAGCACAAGACAGACAAGAAGGACAAGAAGGAGAAGAAGGATAAGAAACACAAGAAGGACAAGTCAAAGGTCCTTGAGCATGATTCCTCCAGGGCTCCTAACCCCCTAAGCACGCGTGATGGTGATCATGAGGGCCTCCCGACCATCGCAGGGTACATCCGACCTAGTGCTGGGCGTGATCCCGGAGTCTACCCTACCTACCCACCCATGTACCCCATCGACGGACACTCTCCGCTTCCACACTACCAGGATGGCTATCCACAGGGTGGACCCAGCTCGGGTGAGAGGTCAAGCCGAAGGGATTCAAAGGACAGGCCGGTGCAGAATGGAAAGATCTCCTTGTCACCAGGGGAGTATCAGAAGCGAGATGAGTACGAGAGGAAGCTGAGAGAGCTCCAGGGTCTTAGGTCTGATCTCGTCGTTCCGGAACCAGAGAAGAAGAAGAAGAAACACAGGAAACATAAGAAAGATGTAAGTTTGTTGACCTGAAATGACCTTTGACCTTAACTTAGTGACCTGAAATCCTACTTACATGATTGAGGATACCTGATAACTCTTTAGTCGAAGTTTCATTTAATAGAAAAATATACTTTCAACATTATATTAATTTCTCTTGTTTATTATGACACGATGCCTCTTATAATATTGGCAAAATACTAAGTAGCCAAACTAAGTAGCCAAGATAACCAGGAAAATGGTCATTGTAGACATGATGCATTAATAGATGGCCTCTATTCAATGAAAATGGAAGATGGAAAAATATTTTTACCTATCAGCAACAAAAAATTGTTATCTATCCTACGAATTAAAAAATCTTTTTCAAGCAAATTCATCTTGATAAAAGTATATGAAAATAGGCATTTGGGTAATATATATATTTAAAGCAAAATCATCCAATGAATTAACAATTAGTTTGGACTTTCATTCAATTTAATTTTGCAAATGATTCAAAATTTGTGAACCCTCAATCTAATCCTGTTTCTTTTGTTTTTCATTTTGTCTTTACAGAAATCCTAGAATACATCAACATGAGCAAAGTGTATGAAACAGATAAACAGCGATACTTATGCTGAGAGGTTTCACAACCGAGTCACATTCTTGCCATGTTTGATATCACTCCGCTATAACGACTGGGGCTACATTCTGTCACGTGACATCACAATGACCTCATCAAGTCCGTGTAAAGAGAAGACAGTATAAGAACCTGATTAGTACTGGTTTTATTCTGAACTAATGAATATTCATCATCCTGTGCTGGAAAGGTCAAGAGGTTTTCACCTGATTGGTCTAGAGATGAGTAAAGAAGCAATATTAATGAACTTTACGACGAACACCAAGAGATCTTAGCACCATGATCCATGACAACGGGGTGTACGGCGAATGAATATGGAAACCTTGACTGTTGGACAGAGCGATTATTTTATGGTGTATAATATTTAGCTACAAGCGTTCTTTTTAAACAAGAATCCAAGCAGGCTGTCAGCAGCCAAAGGATCCGACGACCTATGAGACCGAATGACCAGGAGACCGAGACTGTTAGACGGTCTAATGAACACTCAGATAAGTCGGCAAAAGCCTCGTGATACCGGCACGTTAGTCTAGTATTCTTAGACTAGTAGGATGTTAGGTCCCCTAGGCTGTCGGTCTCATGGGCTGTTGGATCTCGTGGGTTGTCAATCTCGTTGGTAATCTTTCAGTCTCTTTGGCTGTAGCCAAGCTTTTCAACTCGTTTATGTAATGATTGTGTTTAAGCAGTCTCATATTGGACATGATTTACTTGTACAGGGGCCAACTAAGGAGTTTGATGTTAAGAGTTTGATTTGTTACCTAGGCAATATTTCTTATCTTTCTTCCTTTTTTCAGAACAATAGGTATTTCAACGTCTTTCAATTTTATTTCATTTGATACCGATTTGTGCAGCTGTCAACTCAGATTATTTTCTACTGCTATTTTTACCTTAGCAGAAAAAAATATGATTATTGTAATATTGCATTCAAAATAGAATCCTTTATTGATGTGTCAAATAGAAATATAATTATTTTATCACATGATGTAACACAGTTGATGAAACAAAGGAAAAACATACATAAAAACCGTTATGTTTAAAGACAAAGTAGTAAGTTTGTACAAACTTCGAAAATCCTAATTTCTTTCATCACTACATTGCTTGTATCTCTTTTATTTTTCCATGGAGTTACATATAATGATATGTATCTGTTTTAAATTCCCGTATTCTCTTATATACTATATATTTAATGAATTTGATTTTAATAATCACCATTATTATCTTCATTTATGAGTGCTTGAGTACAAAATATAAGATCAAATTTGGATATGCAAAGCGATATTTTGAAATGTGAATAATAAATAATATGCCATGATTGATCAAATTATATACAAAGACTTGGCTTGATTTGTATGTCTGAGGAAGACAGAGATAGAAGAGGGAGGGTGGGAGAGATATAAAATAAAGAGAGTGAGGGAGAGAGGGAAGGAGAGAAAGTGTAAGAGAGAGATAGAGATAAAGAGAGAGAGATAAAAAGAGATAGATAGAGAGAGAGCGTTTGAGTATTATGACAATGATCTGTAACATGGGCGTAATTCCTTACGTAATACCTATTGTTCAGGGGGGGGGGGGTGATCTATTTATTCACCCCCCTGAACAATAGGTATTACGTAAGGATTTACGCCCATGATCTGTAAGGCTTGTCACGTTTTGATGGTGATATCATGAAGAATAAAGAAGAAGACCAAGGCGATGAGGTTGATGATGAACAAAGAAGCGAGGCAGAAAAAGAAAAAGACGAAGAAGAAAAAAGATAGAGGAGGAGGGAGGGAGAGAGAGAGAGAGAGAGAGATAAGATAATGATGATGACGTTGATAATTAGAATTAGAGTAACCTTACATTGAATATGATAATAATGAGAATGATTATGCAACGATGAAATTCATATTTTTTCCTTGAAAAAATAGGAGACATATATGTACAGAAATGTCCTTATTTTCCTTACATGATCGCAAGGACTTTCGAGAAATATCATGTATATTCGATAGAATTATGTTCGGATTGCGTCATACCATTACAATAGGTGAAGGACAATGCTATTGAAACTGTCTACAACTCCTCTAAAGTGTTTTAGCCCCAAATTCGCCAAGAAATTGATGGCAAAAAATTCACTTAAATTGTATCATAACGTGAAAGAAGATGTCATTGAAGGCACACTTCTGAAAAGCAGTGTGTTGTACGTAGGCAATAACATACACAATAAAACAATGAAATCTCAAACAGTTGTATGTTTTCACACGTACTCTTTCTTTATTGCTATCCAAATCAGTATCCATAAGCGTATCAGGAATTTTTCTTCCTTTCGATGGAAAAAACAAAATCACAACAAAATTAGGAAAATCAGCTATTTCACTACAAAAAAAGTAAAAGTTAAAACCTGGACCCTGTTTCATAAAACCTGTTACCAATAACAAGTTATAATAACTGTTATAAGCTACTGAAATCGTGGCATTTGATAGGATGAGAGCAAATTTGTCATAGAAATTTAGCATTTGTGATTGATAAGGAAATGTTATGAAGCAGGGCTATGTGCGACCAATTATCTATAAGAATGATTGCTATGTCCGGCCATGTTTGAAGGATCGAAAATGAATGAATTTTATTTAATTTTGCTTAGACAAGCAATATATTGGTTACACCCCCGGTGTCCAACTGGTATACAAAACATTACAAATACTGGGCATATAATTATATCTTGTCAAACTTTCAGCCCCGGGTGAGTTTCATTTCAATAACAGCATTGAGGACATGATGATGATTACACGCATGCGTCCATACTCACGACGTTTAACATTGGACAAGAAATAAGTGCTTCATGTTTGCGAGGTAGGAAAATACGATAAGAATTACAAAATGTTAAAGAATATCTTTCCTCATTTTGTCAAAATCGTTCATTGTGAAGTGCCGTAAATAGTTTAGAAAATGTACAGTGTCAGAACCCTGTTCGAAGTTTGGTGAATACATCACTGTTTTTTATTCGTTGCACTTACAACAATTAAAACTGCACCGTTTAAATCAAATATAGAGTTGGAATTCGATGGAATGCACAATACTTGAATATGCGAAGCATCATTATGCAATTACAACAATAGATGGCGCTCTCCGTATTACGATCGATTGAAACAGTTGACCACCCTTTTTAGGAATCAAATGACAGAACTGTTGTTCCTACTTAGGTGAATGCTTTGAAGGGGGAGGGGGTATGTTAACAAAGTATGAAGGGAAATGAAGGGAAAGTGAACATAAAGCAACCCATACATGTCCACAAATCCTCAAATATATGGTTTGCTTGAGACGTATATTATGCCCTATTTTGTATTTCTATACCCTATAGTAGTATTTGAATGAGTTTCCAGCATTCGCCATTCTAGCTTGTGTTACATTAGCTTTGTGCTATATTGGAATGAGGGAATAGCTATACATTGTATAGATTCTTCTATGGAACAATTAATAACAGGATATGAGAGTGGAAACACTACAAGAGTGTCGTTATAAGTCAACAACAAAATCCAACTTCCTTATAACAAATTAAAAGCAGAAATAAATCAGCAAAGATCAAATAGGGAACTATATTATTACTAATGATTAAGCGTAGAGAAGTCTGTTAAACACAGATAAGACCCTCTCCATTCCAACTGCGTTAAGGCTCGTTCATTATTATATGTGAAGCGGTCAACCGCTGCGGTTTTTATTCCTTGTAAATGAATGGTAACCGCGCGCAACTTAGGTCCTGCGCGTATTGGTTTTCACTTGGCTCTGTGTTATAAGATAGAGAAACATGAAGCGTATTACACGTTACGTCATTACTAAAAAACCGCCGCGTTTTTATCGCGTAATGTATGAACAAGGCCTTAAAATGAGTATTACTATTTTGCCACCATGATGTTATGTTTATAGATTTAGATATCGTTGCCCCCCTGACGTCATGATATGTCGAGGTTTAACAACGTAATACCAGCGTAACTTGTAACAACGTGAAGGGTTCTAATTAGATACTAGTCCATCCAAGTTAGTAGGATCTGACAGTCTGTATTAATACACAGCAAATAAAACCCAATCAAAAGAAAAGAAAAACAAATCAAATCAAAGAAAAAGAAACACTAGTAATCATATACAGAATTAATAAAATCAATCATAATTTACAAATGCAAATCAAAATATATACAAAATATGCATTTTTTAAAGAAAAAATATTGTACAATCATTGAATCATAAAATCTTGCTCAAACACAAATGCAATTAGAAATGCCGAAATTGGAAATAAAGGAATTGTTAATAACCTAAAAAGGGAGAATTAAACACTGAAAGACAAAGACAGTAATATAGAGTGGACTTAATTATTAGATTGGGTTCTAAAGCTTATAAATATCAACCATTAGCTGCAGGTTTTATCCACAATCTATCGCAAAAAACTAGTCCCATATAACATTCTCAGCGCAGACTGCCCTCAAGGGCATCTCTGCCCCCATTATGTGGAGAACCTTTAGGAAGCTGGTGCTACTGGACCAACTATCCCCGAGAGGCTCAAACCATATATGTCCTCTCATCCTCCTGGCAGCTATTTTCCCAAGAAGCCATGGCTTCAACTGAACCGCCTACGATCAGGCGCAGGTCGCCTTGCAACAGAAATTAGGGGTTGTTTTGAAATCTAGGGCACATACGAGTTTGTTATATGACTATACAGTATGACCTAAATGGAATCATTATCAAATCAGAAAGGAAAATTTAAAAGTATAGCACGAGTTACTACTCATTTCGCATTAGGTAACACATCTTTGGTATAGCATTCTTCACTCATACTTTGAAATTCCCACTCCGCCCCTGAAGATAGCGGAGGAAACCCTTAAGGAAACGAAATTAGTCCGAGCTGTAAATCTGGATGCAGAATTAGCCTGAAAATATGACTTTCTCCAACATATTCTCAAAGGGATGAACTGTGAGGAAAATTGTGCGAATTATAATACTGAATGATTTCAGAGTTATCGACTGAATATGAAAAATAGGGGCAATATATAGCTGTAACCATTTACAATAAATATAATTTATATATTTGACTATTAGCTTTGTTCTTCGCCCTTTGTTCTATAATTCTTTAATAAAGTGAACAAGATTTGTGTAAAAGCTGCGCATTTAAGTAATCAGGTGCATATCTGAAATTAAAACTTGATTTACCATGGTTATAAGAAGAGATAAAGCATTTATTTTTGCGAAGATTGAGAACACGTGACCAGGGTCCCATTTCACAAAACTTGTCATCAGTGACAAATGACAGTTTTTCTTATATAAATAAGGTAGTGGAATCCTTGCTTCTGTTGGTTATCAGCAGATTTGTCACTGATTTTTGGTCATTTGTCATTGAAAATAGGCTTTGTAAAATGGGTCCTAGAACAAGTATCTCTAATCATCACGCCACCATCTTATATTTCATATTTCATCAAATGAATAAAATAAATTATCATCAAGTAGTATGTAATAGCAGCATAAAGTACATTTGAATATCTGGTCGAACAGGGTCAAGACATTCGTCGAAAACTGGATCCTAGTTTTACGTCTATAGTACCCTGTGCTTTCTGCATCTGGTGTTAAAGACAGCGCTCTCTACGACATCACCGGGATAGTATTCCCTAAATACTCTAGCTGAGCTGAGTGACTCCTGAGACTTGAACACGTGACCTTCTGACTGAAAGCCAGAAACCCTACCAACAAGCCAAGATCTCTCATTTGTATGTTTGTCTGCAGAGCTCTCCATATTCAAAGAACTCAATTTCTAACATTGCACATTACAACGGATCGCTTCATTATGGAGCTGAAATCAATGTTTGAAATTGTGAAACCCTTTCTGAATCAAAAGTATTATTCAAGCACTAGTTTAGATTGGATATATTGTAATTTTGAGCGGGTTCATCTCTAAGTAAACAAGGACTATATAACTAAAAGGTAGATCTCAAATCCCCTGCATTTAAGCGAGTAAGATGAAACCTGAATATAAATAGTTATCGTTCAAAACTCTCAGTATAAAATTCTTTTTGATTTACACACCACTTTTTTCGATTTAAAATCTGATAAAATTTGCTCATAATTGTACAGATAACAAGCTAATCAAATTTGTGATATAGATAATAACTAAATCAATAAAGAGTGCATACTCTGATATCATACATATTTACAAATATATAAAATACAAAAATGGGATTCACAGCTTTTCTAATTCTTAATATTCTAACAACTATTACTGTTAAAACCTTTTTTTGTCTAATACAAATCTGGAAGTATTGTTTCTTTCTGATTCCACGTTTCTACATTCAATAAACACATCTATATACCTTTCTTTTTTGGCACTCTCTCCCCTCTTTATAAACCTCTTTCATTTTTATACAGTAATTCATATTTGAACATATGCGTCAGACGCGATTGCCCACAATGTATAATAATATATATTATGATTGGTGACAATATTGGATTCGACAACCCATGTATACATGGTGTATGCCTTTCCGGAATGCGAAAGTTTTCAGAGAGAAAAGCATATTAGTGTAGGTTGAATTATTATAGAGATGGAACTGAACAAGAAAGAGAAGGGAATAAATATGAATAGTCCGAAAACCCATTAACTTTTCACTATAGTTTCTGCATAAAGGAAACACGTGTCACTTCTTATACAAAAAAAAAATCATCTCTGATACAAAATTGTCATGCTTTTATAATATATGACAAGAGGAGATACAAGGAAGACAATAAACATGGTTTGTATTTGGCTTTGACTTTAAAAAACAAACTCGCTTATTTCGACCAAACATCTGGGCTCCATTTCACAAAACTTGTCATCGGTGACGAATGACAGTTTTTGTTATAGGCTACTAAAATCCTTGCTTCTGATTGGTTATCAGCAGATTTGTCACTGATTTTTGTCATTTGTCATTGAAAAAAGGCTTTGTGAAACGGGTCCCTGATTATGCCATAAAGTGACACAGGAAAAATGTGTTCCGGCTTTTCGAATGTTATCATGATTGGATTATAATGAATTTGTCCAAAAGTAGAGAAAATTGGTGATTTTGAAATTTCTTACAACTCGTTTCGTAAAACGAAGGTTTGATATTTTGTTTCATGATTTTTGAAAAACCCTTAATAAGAACAAATGTAACAACTGTTTTGACAAGTGCATTTTTTAGCTTATTCTGTTAAATCTCAGATTATGTTGGTTAAGACAGTAAAACATTTGAGCCTTTGAGTCAACGAGTTTGGGACCCAAAGCGTTAACGATAGTTCGTATCTTTTCGTTTCCATCGATGCGAGAAGCCGGATAACCCTGGTTCCGGACTCCGTAGCGGATACCGTATACAAAAAAATTAACGTCACATAGGACAAATTAGGCCGATTAGTTGTCAAAGTTTTCTTTTTCATTTTTGCCATAATTGAATACAGAACTTCGGTCTAACTACAGTCAAACATCTTTACCTTTAAATCAAAATATGAAAATATTGTACGGATTTATACATGTTACAATGGCGTAAATACACTATATTTATCATCCGTAGATGAAACTTAGAATTCTGAAGAAATCCCACCCATGAATAAGAAAAGACGTAGTCATTCTCCATTTTATCAACGGCACAAACTCGGCACATGATCATGTGATGAATTCAACACGTGATGCGAGTTTTCAAATCCCATTCTTTGATTGGTCCTCTCCAGCCTAACCTCCATTCGTATTCCTTCCGGGTCACATGAAGGAACCGAAGGATCATGCATTGCGCATGTCTTGTCCACGATGTAAGCACGTGAATAAACATGTCTTGTCCACGCAGCAAGCACGTGGACAGACATTGTGAATAATGTGCGTACTTATAAGATAATTATTGTTGCAGATTAATACTCCTTGGATCGCCAGCTGTTACGTAGTATCTTACCATGTGGCAACAAAACGAGTATTAGAAAAACACAAGTACCATACGATTAGGATGACAATTATGTGCGATTTATTAGCAATACGTTGACGAAATGATCGAGTCATCCTTTTTCTTTCTATTATCCGTTCGTTCTAGCCATATATCTTCAGGTGTGTCCGTAGATAACCTGCCGCTTACAGACGGAGTAGATGAGGCAGCCTGAAGGTTGTGGCCAGAAACAGAGCGATGTGCTGTTGAGACGCGGCCGGATGCAGAGCTTGGACGTTGCGACCGCGTCGACGACGATCGCTTGTCCGAACGCGGAGAGCGTGATTGCCGATGTAATGTTTGTGTTTCCGTGTACGACTCACTCGGTTGCTCGCATTTCTTGACACGTGGCAAAGTGTTTGAGGAATACATGGATTGTTGACGAGGCATTGAATGGGAATTCGATTCCGGTAGCAGGACTGGAACATCCACCGGTTGATCACCTGGAAACGGCTGGCTTAGGAGTCTATCCACATCATGTAAATCGTTGGACGTGCCATTGTTTCCTGTAATAACAGATGCCAATGTGGCAGGAACACGATTCGACACACTGGGAATCTGCTGATTGGTATTGGTGGACGGCATGATATTATGAAGCAATGTTTGGGCATCTTGTTGCATGGTCTGAGCAATCGTCGCCATTTCTTTCTGCTTTTGTTCTTTCAACAAAACATCAATGATCTCGTTCCTCTTCTCATCAAAGCTTCTCTCAATATTATCCAGCTGCAAGTAGAGCTCATCTATTTTGTTATGCACTGCTCTATCACACACAAGTTTGTTCGCATCCACAATATGTACCGCTGAGGGTGCTATTTGTCCTGTTGATGAACTAGTTGGAGCACCCTCTGGCGTTCCTCTAATCCCCAGCCCGCCTGACACACGCCCTCTCTGTTTTGTCTCAGCAAGTTGTGGTTCTGATGCTGCCATATACTGAGTCTCTTTCAGAGGGCTATGAGGAATGGATTCACGTTTTTGTGGAGCACGAGGACTGCTAGTGTGTTTAGGAATCATCGGAGCATCTTCGCCTTCGTCTTCCTCCTCGTCATCGTCAGCGTTCAGTCGATTCATCTCGATGTCGACCGTGGTACGCTTGGAAGATTCTGCAAAGGTTGGGATTTAGTGATCGAATTTAATGAGTTACACTCAGGATTAAATACAAGATCTTATTTCCCCATGCGTCTACTGCAAACAGTTCGATAATTTTAAAGAAACTTCTCACTCCTGGGAGCACATTAAATGAAGTAGGATTGAGAACATAACTGTTGTAAAACGGGAACGTGGAACCAAACGAGGGTCTCTGATTTTGTAGTTTCAAGCTTGGTAGTCTAATCTAGTCTTATCTACTCCAGTCAGATTCAAGTTGTTTAAATGTATCTTGTTTCCGAGAAGTTACAAATTGGAATGATTACAGTTGATAGGTCCTCTCAATTTTGATTCCCCCACCCTATTATTATGTCCCAAACATATAATGCGTTTAGCTCTCTGACATCAACCCGACACCAATTCTAACCAGAATTTTAGCAAGATATTTATCCACATTTACCACTCTCTACCTAGGTATTAATTGATACCTGGTAACATAGATGCGGTTTAATTACAGGGCCATAATTGCAGGGTCCTAATTGCAGGGCCATAGTTGCAGGGCCATAGTTGCAGGGCCATAGTTGCAGGGCCATAATTGCAGGACCTTAATTGCAATGCCTTAATTGCAGGGCCTTAATTGCAGGGCCTTAATTTCAGGGCCTTAATTGCAGGGCCTTAATTGCAGGGCCTTAATTGCAGGGCCTTAATTGCAGGGCCTTAATTTCAGGGCCTTAATTGCAGGGCCTTAATTGCAATGCCTTAATTGCAGGGCCTTAATTGCAGTGCCTTAATTGCAGGGCCTTAATTGCAGGGCCTTAATTGCAGGGCCTTAATTTCAGGGCCCTCATGGAAAACGGCCTTGATGTTGATGAGGCTCACCTGGGAGATCAGAAGTACATGTATATGAAGGGTTTAATTCCAAAAGGAGCTAAATCCCTTTTGTAACTTGAGAGAAAAATAATTTGTTTACCATATTTTGTACAGGCGTCTTTGAAAAGTGATGTTAGAAGGTGCATTTTTTCATAATTGCTCCCAAAATGTAGGTAAATAATTTTGTTGAAAGACGGCTACTAAAGTAAACAATGTTCCGATATCAATAACTCAATTTCCACAAAAGTGGTTTTAGCTCCTTTTTGGAATTAAACTCTTCATAATTATATAAGATTCTTACCTTGTGACGCAGCGGACCTTGACTTCTCACTTCGTTTCCTGAATCGTCTCCTAGTACTGGGTGATGTAGCGCGATAGATAGTCTGAAGATTCTCAGAGCTTTGCATAGGTGTAATGGTTAACCTGGTATTGCTAGCTGACAAGTTGTTTCGTGTACTTGAAGTTTTCTTTGGAGGTGGTGCTGTCTTGTCAGCCTCAAGGTCTTTCTCAGGAACCGCTGATGGTCGCCTCTCAGATGGATCATACTGTTAACGTACAAAAGTGAATTGAGAATAGTAATGATATCTCGAAGACATTACTGAGTCTTTTTTCTTTGTGAGTCGGGTAGATGATTATCAAAGGGATAGTCAGTGGCAGGTTTAGGGTTTTTAAAACAAATCTCTTTGGTTTATGTGAACAATTTCCTATGTGGGACTGTCCTTACAAAGACTGCATGTGCGACCAGGGCCCCGTCTTATAAAGAGTTGCGATCGTTTTGGATCAATCGGAAGTCCTCCAATCAATCGCAAGTTTGCAGACTCCTATCTCATATGTACATAGTTGTGATTGATATCAATTCTTTATAACATAGGGCCTATTAAACTGTCAACAATTATCTATTGGCACCTAAAATGACCATTGTTCACAATTGTACAACATATACACAAGTATACACATACTTACATCTCGCATATCCATGGTGATTTCAACCTTCTCTGCAAAATGATCTTTGAAGTCTGGATATGACCTGATCACATCCATAAGATCCTCCCTCGCTAAGGTCACCAGGTCACAGTAGGTCAGTGCTCTCACAGTGCCCTTTGACCTCCCTACATCCTCGCATGTACAGAAATTCTCTCCTACAACATCGTTCTTTCCTGTAAGGTTGATGAATAGAAGGGATAAACAATATTGTTTGAAAATATGATTTACGTTTTTGACGTTGTCGTGATAGTGATTTACTTGCCGATCGAATTCTCGCTACCCTAAATAGGTACGAAAATCTCGAAATTCGCGAGACGAGGTAATTTTCACTCTCTCGGGTCGTCACTACAACTTCCGGTATAGAGTCCCATCCCAAGTCACGGCCTTCATCCACCCCCATTTTTCAGGGTTCTTACGCTTGGAATCATGAGCCCAGCACTGTGCAGCCTCACAAAAGAAAACCATCGTCACTGATGTCAAAAGACGCAAAAAACAACGAATGAAATGTTCAAATAAACGTTGAAATATTTGCGAAAAAAAAACAAGACCGAGCAGACGACATAATTATTCGGTGCATACGCTATCGCGCCTAGTAATATAGCGCCTGCACAGGAAGCTGTAATGTCGAAAAGCTATCCCATAATGCAATGCGCGTTTTCAGGATTTTCCCCGGATCTCGGCAAAATCGCTATTTGGGGTAGCGAGAATTGATTTAAAATATGAGAGAAAATATGAAAAAACACCTTTGAGTATAATGTAAAGCGTTTAGTAAGGGCAAGATGGTGAGTATCATATTTGTTCCGCGGAACAGATAATACTATAATCATACATTGTATGATAAATATAGTAATATCATCAACTTTCATGCGATTTTCCCCGTCCATAATTATCATTCTTGTCTGTAATTACCTTTCAGACGTGCGTTTTTTGTTTGTTCATACTTTCGGTCCATTCAGGCACAATGACTTTATTTTGATATACGAATGTTCAGTTACTTTGCAGCTCAAATAAGTCATGCTTTTGTGCTATACACTCTTGCATAATGATATCAAACTCAGAACAGTTTCTACTATTAAAAAGGATTAAGTTTTTACTTACCTAAAATTGCTAAAACAAGGTTTCCCTGTAAAATTTCCAGGGATCCTCTTGATATAAAGTACATGATATTCAACGAGTCGCCTTTGTGTATTAATATATCACCAGGAGCTGTGTGCGTTGTCTAAAGAAGAAGAAGGAAAGGAAAGAAATCGAATCAATGAATAGTCACCAGTTATGTTCTTCAGTTGAGACATCTTTTACAACTTGGCTTAAATTACGCATTGCTGTAACCCTGTATAGTATCTTACGTGTAGAAAGAAGTCTAAGCTCAATATATATTGCCGCCTGTTTATCACAGTTCGTAGTTTTAATAGGCAACTTGTCCAAATTATTTTGTTGTTCCAAGCTTTCCCGTAAAACTAAACTTGAATTAGGCCCGCTGAATAATGAGTGCCAAGTGTAAATTCCTTCATTTTGGAAAAAAAAAACTTTTACTTTTGAAACAAAATTGATAAGCAAAATTAACCAAGTCATGAACTGAATAACAGGCTTATTTCATTTTATACTAATATATATATCATCTATATTTCATAGAAGGAAATGAAAGAAGTTACATTAAATTTAGCCCCTCCGGTCCTCCGTCAGAAGAAGAGAATTATTTCCTCATCGACTGACACGAGGCAATGTCACAAAATAAAATAACATATACAGTAACAAATGATTATGATTATTTTTTTCTTCATTTTTGTGATTATTATCATTTCTTTATTGCAACAAAAACTTGGGGTTAGATTTCAAATACAAATAAAAGTACTAACAGATATAGAACAATAGTAGTAATAATCATGTACACGAAGTAAAACATACTACAATTATAGACCGGTTTGCAAACATATTCAAATTGTATGCATACTGTTTAAAGAACGTTGTTCTTGACAACCCGAAAGCTTGCCCGAGGCTTGCTTGACTTAGCAACAAGTAATGTATGCAGGCAGGATTACAAGAACTGTAGTTCATCCATTAATAACAGGTTAATGGAACACCTCGTCACTAGGTCCCCCGGAAAGAAACATCCATGAATTTGAATATGTTGGTAAACCGATTTAGATGTTCACACCTGAGACCCGTTTCACAGAACTTGTCATCAGTGACAAATGACAGTGTTTGTTAAAAGCTACTGAAATCCTCGCTTCTGATTGGTTATCAGTAGATTTGTCACTGATTATTATCATTTTGTCATTGAAAAAGGCCGTGTGATTAAAGTCCCTGGGGGTCGAAACGCATAATCATAAAGCCGTTCACAATATGTATATCTTACCTTGAATTTCATGGATAACGCTCGTAAACATCCATGGTTTACGCCTCGAAATGCATTGGATTCTTTGAGAAGATTACGATTTAAATGAAGTGATATATCAGCTTGAAGAAAGTCAGGAAAGTCGGCCATAACCTTTGAAATTAATAAGAAAGAAAAGGGTATAATTTTTAGGGAACCTCACTTCAAAGAGTTTAAATTAATTTAAAATGCATTTACTTGAATATGTAATTATCAAGACTACCTTGGATTTCAACAATAGCCGGAGTACATCTTTTGGACGAAATGAGGAATGAGGAAATAATAACAAACACCGCGTCGGTAAAATTAAACACCGACTGAAATGGTTCGCGCATGTTGTCCGGATGCACTGCTCCTGCAGGAGCATACGATAACGACTTTTTGCAGGGTGATGTCTGGAAGCTGCTGAAGACCAAGCCCAGGGAAGAAATAAGTAGAGGCGGATAACTCGAAGGAGCACACAGAGATCTTTTCCTAAGCCATTAATATTCGTGATATATATGGAGCTTAACGGTAAAGACCAGTTATGGTCATGCGATTGCATTGTGAAAGAAACGTTGTGGAATCGATCAGAAAAGGTTGATCATCTAGCATCTGCAAGGTTCTGGAATCATCAAAATGATAAGAAATTTGGCCCATTCTTCGTAAAGTTACAAGCACTATACACAGAAAGATGTATATGGGACTACCCTATATCTCTCACACGACCATGAGAGAAACAAATTTACCAAATATATGAATTAGTAGGCGGTTTCCCGGCATTTTTTTTATCATCATGTAGTAGTCAAAACATATTCTTTCACATGATTGGTAATGAGAGCTTCCATTTCATTTTTTGAAATTGGGGCGTTTCCAAAACTGGTCTTTACCTTTAAAAGAAATACCGTCTTAAAGCGCTTTACATACGTTATTACCCAGGTCATCGAATTCACAATGGGCACTGTCTCCACTCCCTGGGAGTATTTCTATTATATGGTCATCGTGAAGGCATATTGCAATTACTAACCCTAAGGCTTTCATTCTACCAGGTCCCCATTTTCTCCTGGGTACAGTAGCAAATGTAGATAAATTCCTTGCCAGAGGACATTAGTGCAGTGACGGGGAACGAACCTAGGACCTTTGAATGTCAAGCAAAGTGCATAGAATCACTCGACTTCGACACCTCTATTCAATAGTGAAGTAATTCAAGTCGTAAGAATTCGCAGAAATAAGTTTAAAACTCTGCTTACCTCAGCGACTTCATGGAAGTCATTTCCGTTCATATAGACCCAAGCGTGTTTGAAATACTCCTTGAGTCGACTCTGTAATGGATTGGGTACATTGTGAAACTTGACAAACTCTTTGACCAGGTTGAGCTGCTGCTGGTACCGCTGTATACCGGCGTATAGACGCTCAATGATCGCCGTCATGTTTCCGAAGATACACGCGAACATAAGGGCTGAACAGAAATAGAAGGAGAAGCATATTGTACAGGGTGTAATGGAAATGAATAATGGATGCATTGTGGAACTTGCTTTCTTTTTTTCCTGTGATTTTAGAGTGTCGTTCCTTTTACTGTGTTTTGTTTTTGTTGAGACGTATCAATAAATATTACACACTTTGTCGTGAACATAATGATCGGCAAGTTTAGATTGGACATGTTTGATAGACCAAAGAAACAGTAAAACAAATAGGACACGTGTGTTAATTCAAAGCTCTATCATGGGTTTGAAATCTAGTAAATCTGTGCAGGAGGAGGAGGAGGAGGAGAAGGAGGAGGAGGAAGAGGAGGAGGAGGAGGAGGAGGAGAAGGAGAAGGAGGAGGAGGAGGAGGAGGAGGAGAAGGAGGAGGATTAGAAGGAGGAGGAAGAAGAAGAATGAGGAGAAGGAGGAGGAGGAAGAGGAGGAAGAGGAGGGAGAGGAGGATGGGGGGGGGGAGGAGGAGGAGGAGAAGGAGGAGGAGGAGGAGGAGGAGGAGGAAGGAGGAGGAGAAGAAGATTGAGGAGGAGGAGAAGGAGGAGGAGGAGGAAGGAGGAGGGAGGATGTAATCCGATAAGAAATTTGGTTTTGTACTTACATCCTATAAGCATCATACAGATGGCGAATAATTTCTCTGCGTCCGTTGAGGGCGCTATATTACCGAACCCCACTGTGGTTAATGTGGTTAACGTGAAGTACAGAGATGAGACGTATTTATCTTTTAATGATGGACCACCTGTTGATGCATTCTGTAAAAGAGAAAACAATTCATGAATGATTGCACTGAGAGAATAAAAGGAAATCTAAAAAACAATCAGACAAACAAAAAACATGGGAAGAGATTAGAAACTATGTCAGTCAAATGAAAGTTTGGTGATAGTAATAGAGAAACACACTGTTGCCCCTAAGGGTAGAATAATAATATAGCGCCTTTACATAAACATGCTCAAAGCGCTTTAAAACAGTCAATAAAGTAGAATGATTATGTTGCTCTCGAGGTGCATACACTGTAAATTAATAAATCTTTTCATGAAATGATTGTGGCAATATGATATATCCCAGATAGATAAGGTTTTCATGTTCTCGGAACTTTATTGATGAGTTTTACGATTCATAAACATTGATCTCTAAAGTTCTGATAAGATATAAAGTTTGTCTTTAAAAACTAAATTACATTGACACAATCATTCCATGAAAAGAGATAAGAAAAATTATTCCAAGTTAATGGGTAACAGTGTAAAAAACAGGTGGAATAAAATATTAGGGATAAAGAGTTGGGAGGGCGGAAAGATGAGAGGAAGAGGGAGAGAGAGAGAGAGAGAGAGAGAGAGGGAAAGAGAATATTAATGATATATTCAATAACTTTGCGACATTTGAAAAACATACATACATGTACATTCTCAAAAGCTAGTGTTGGCTGAAAATAACGTCCTCATTGACAGTTTGTGACATGACGCATGTAGCCAATGTGTAATCCAGTCAAAGACAGTACTCTGTTAAATACGTATCTCTAGACAGCGCGTCCAGAAAGGGTGTTAGGCAATATCTTACCCGGGGCATAATAAACAAGACTAATTTAATGGCGCATGAAATATCAGAACGGTGTAATGCCGACCCGCTAGCAAGGATTAGTCTTAATTCATAGACCTGTTAAGTGTAAATGTCACCCTCCCATGAGAAGATGGATATGTGTCGTGGGAAAGCTACAAATTGAATGCCTCCGAGCAACCAACACCTTCAGAGAGAGGGAGAGAAACATAGAAAGAGGAGTAGACAGGGAAACGGACAAAGAGACAAACAGAGAGACAGACAGAGACACAGACAGGGAGGCTGGCAGAGACAAACCAAAAAGATACAGAGAGAGTGAGAGACAGGCACATCGAGAGAAAGAGAGAGAGAGAGAGGGACAGACATAGAAAGGGATAGACAGAGAGAGAGAGAGAGAGAGAGAGAGAGAGAGAGAGACAAGGACAGGGACAGACAGAGAAAGGGATAGACAGAGAGAGAGAGGGAGAGAGAGAGAGAGAGAGAGAGAGAGAGAGAGAGACGGACGCACATAAAGACAGACAGAGAGACAGTATAGAGAGGAAACATGTCCGGTACATAATATTATGTCTGCTTCAAATCTAGTTATAAAGTACAAATATCTCCCCTCAATTTATAATCAGAATCGTTATAAAAATACGAAGATACTACTTACTTCTCTCTAATGATCTATTTTTTATATACAAAATTACATGTGAGTTGTAGTTTCCATACTATCTATAAACAGTGTATATTTTTGGCAAGGGATCTATAGTCAAAACGTATTCGTAGAGAGAACATGTGACACTAGTTTACTCAAATGAACTTCATCTACAGGCATTGCCTTTCTCTTCCATATGAGTCAGTATTTCAGCAATATGTTGTTTGTTCTTAAAGAGAAGGTTGAGTTCTGGGAAGAGGCGAACAGTAATTTGTGAGCGTTATCATTGTATTATGCAAGTGTGGAAGAACATTAGATAACAAATGATCCCGCAAAAGCATGGCTCTTCAAATGCCTTAATATTCTAAATACGGCATGTAACATCATACAAATCGGGACGGATTTTTATGCCACATGTTCGTGTAGTCCCATATACATCTTTCTGTGTAGAGTGCTTGTAACTTTACCAAGACTGGGCTAAATTTCTCATCATTTTGATGATTCCAGAATCTATGCTAGATGATCAACATTTTCTGATCGATTCCACAACGTTTCTTTCACTATGCAATCGCATGACCAGAACTCAACTTTATCTTTAACATTGAGCAATTTATTTCCAAGTATATGATCAATCATCCACCGTGAGTGAAGAAAAACGACCTAGAGTGGTCCTTTAATGAATATGGGACAAGAAATCCGGCAAGAAATGAGAAGGAACATGCGTTAATTAATTTCATTCGTGTTACAGCCACGTGATATAGAACTGACCAATAGCAGGCAAGCAGGACAATAGTACCCTGGGAGGTGTTAGAATTTAATAACTGCTTTACGCTTTAGTCACTCCCCCCAGGCTCAGACTGTGTGAATGTGTTATTACAGGGATTCGCAGCGTGCATTCACACTGTCATTCTCTATAGTGGTTCAATGTTTTGACAAGCATGCTAGTCATCTCGGCAGTCATGACGTACCTGCCTTTTCCTTGTCATATTTTATTATCACATCTGTTTCATTTCAGCACATTTGAATTTAAAGAATAACCTGAGGAAACATGCAGGACATTTTCCCTGTCATCTTCCTCCTTAAAGATAAACTTTAGTACTGGTAATGCGATTGCATTGTGAAAGAAAAGGTGTGAAAGGATCAGAAACAGTTGATCATGTAGCATGTAAGTATTGGTGTGCACTGTAAGGTTCTGGAGTCATCAAAATCATAATAAATTTGACCGAGTCTTGGTAAAGTAACAAACACTCACATAGAAAGCTATATATGGGACAACACACATGGTGTCGGGGATGGTACTACCTTGGTTTCCTTGTCTTTCTATGCTCATTACTCAGCCAGTATACATTTTCTTCCAAAATTGTTTGGCACATGTCATTTATTTGTAATCTTGAACATTCAGTGTAAGTTTCGTTTGATTCTGTGAGAATTTTTTTTTTTTTTTTTACCAGTACTGGAGTTTATCTTTAATTCTAGCATGAAAATGCAAGTGAGCTATTAATGTTGCACAAGCATGCAATGCAGAATTGATGAAAATAACTATAAGACGTTTCTGACTATTAAAATGGAATAGTATTGCGGATATTCTGATAGTAAGTACAGGGGCCTGTTTCATAAAACTTGTTATCTATAACAAATGCTAAATTTCTATGACAAATTTGCTCTCAACCAATCAGATGCCATGATTACAGTAGCTTATAACAGTAGCTTGTAACTTGTTATTGATATCAAGTTTTATGAAACGGGGTCCAGTACTTCAAGAACAAAGTTTACTTTGCAAATGGACTTTAGCCATTTTCTCTCGTTATCACTATTGTGGATGTACTTTGTTCATGTCACATTTCCTATGAATGTTTGTTTTGTTTGTTTAATGTTGGTGTTATTTGGCCGTATTTGATGATTAATTGTCATTTTCATGTATTATATATGGCTTACCGTATACGGAGTAAATAAATCTTGCGCTAACAAGTCTAGCCAGCCATACTGTATCTCTGGTCTTTGTTGTTCCCCGATGGCGTACCATATACAAGCCATCCAATGAGAGACCAGGGTAAAGGCACACATGAGTAGGCACACGACGGCTGGAGCAAACTGAGAATACTGATCTAGACGACGAGCAACACGAAGTAATCTCAACAATCGAGCTGTCTTTAATAAACTCATTGCCGACGTCGTTTTCTGTGGTATAGGTAAGAGTTTTAATAGTAAGTATTAATGAAAGTTATCATTATCACCATGACGTCATCATTATCATCATCACCATAATCATCATCATTATCATTATCGCCACCATCAACTAGCTGAGAATACTGGTCTAACGAATGAGCAAACTTTAAGTAGTCACAACAATCTTTATAAACCAATTGCAAACGTAGTTTTTTGTAGTATGGATTAGAAAGAGTAAACTGTATTTTCACTATAAACGATAGCATCACTTTCCGCAATAAAAAAATAAAAAAATCGACATCATCATTATCATCACTACCATGACCACCACTACAATCACCGTTCCTATCATTATCACCACCTGCAACCTCACTATACCAGCATAATAAAGTATGACAATCATCATCATTACCGCCATCACCATCATCATCTTTGTCAATGTCGTCATCTTCATTCAACATGACTTTGAGTTATCAGCACACATAATGATCAAATCTGGATAAAGATAGAGTGGATGCTTCGTTTCGTAGTATTCAATAATTAAATGATAATGCGAGAAAGAAAGATAAGTTGACACTAACCTCATCTGCTGCTACAGAGAAGAGAAGGAGATCGAACGGGATGGCGGCCATGACGTCGATCACGAACCATCCCTTCAGGTAATGCTTGGCTATCTTCGACGGGTTTGAGATGACCTCGCCCAGGGAGTCGTCGAGGAAGGTGGTTCTGAAGTTGATGAAGATATCAACGATAAACATGACGTCGACCACCATGTCGATGAAGACCAAGGGTTGGGTGTAACTCTGTGAGAGACTGTCGCCGTCTCGTGTATCAGCATCCTTGTTAAGCTTGGCCTGTAGGAGATGGAGGAACGGAATAGGAGGAAGAGGAGGAGGAGGAGGAGGAGGAGGAGGAGGAGGAGGAGGAGGAGGAGAGGCAGAGGCAGAGGCAGAGAGAGAGAGAGGGAGAGAGAGAGAGAGAAAGAGAGAAAGGAAAAGAGAGAGAGAGAGAGAGAGAGTGGAAAGGACAAGTTAGAGAGGAAAATAACATCCATACATTTTAATATGTTACTAAATCGGTCTTTTGAACACATTCTATGTGATACTAGGACTGACAATCACTGTTCAACATTTTATTTGTGTGTTTCAAAGACTTCAATGTTCTTGTTTAATTCGTAAGGAAAAATTTTCAGACCAGCCCGTATTATCGCGTTATAATATCTGTGTATTATGTAGGTCTATCAACGCCCAAAACTGATCTTAAATCAGAGATTTAATCCAAATTTCAGGGCTCGCTATATCTTTAGCACGGATAAATATTGTTTTTCATGTCATTTTGACTAATAACTTTACGACGCAAGATATCTGTTACACAAGCCCCCGCACAAGCCATCGCCAATAGATTTTAGATAGTGTGCAGCAACATAAGAAATTAGAGTAATAGTTGTAATACAGTCAAATCTGTTTTAGTGACCACCTGTCTACAAAGACCACATTTCTTGTTTCCCTTCAAAATTGTTCCTCATTGAAACACATAATAAAGGAACATGTCTACAGAGACCACCTGTCTACAAAGAACACTTTTTGTGTTTCCCTTGGGCGGTTTGTATAGACAAGTTTATCTGTACCTACCTTATTCTCGTCATTTTTGAGTAGGAAGGCTGCTGAGTATGGAGTAAAGATAGCTGTATAGACTACGAGGAGAAGTATAAACCAATCCCACACTGCCTTAAAGGGCGAGTAATGAAGGATAGTGAACTTATGAAGCTGACGAACGCGTAGCTTCTTATGATTGATCTCATCTGACGTAAGCCGTAGCACCTATAGAAAGACAATACACGAGAATGTATTAACACATATAGAAACAGCTAGATCACCGTCATAATTAATATCATCACTATTTTCTTCTAAACAAATTATATAGATACACGGATCGCGATAGACGAAAAAGCAATGAGTCAACAAGACCGTAATGGTATAGTTTGTAGGCCAACACAATGAAAAGGTTAAATTCCAACGGCATTTGAAAGATAATATGAATATAGAACTTCGCTCGAAACAAAAGGGCTTGAAATATCTTTGAGTGGGAAAATAACACCCATTAGTAGTCGAATCGACTTTAGTGATTGCAATCCATGTAGTAATAGTCTGATTTTCAGACCCTTGTACCGAATGATCGTACGTTTTGTGCTGCACAGAGATTCACTCAGTTTAATTATGGCCATTACAAGAATTGAGTTATTGATGTATGTTATTACCAAAGAAAAAAAGTCAGTCACTCACTCAATATTATATGACATGTATTAAGTCTAGACAGTAAATGGGCTTCCTTGCACAACTTGAACATTAGGACACTGCTAAACGTTTAAATTTCACAGATAGGACACACGTGACATATTCATAATTCCTGCGAGTTCTACATAATTTTATGTTGGCTGCAAAAGGGACATAGTACCATAACAAAAATAAATTCTACAATCTGCCTGTGAGATTACTTTGAAAGCTGATTGGAAGGAAACGTAGATTTTAACAATTTTATTCAAAGTTCCTTTAGACCAGGAAAGAGAGAGATGAAAAAAGGGGGAGGGGTAAGAGAGAAAGAGAAAGAAAGAGAGAGAGAGAGAGAGAGAGAGTGAGACATACAACTCGAGAATAGTAACCACTTACCTCCGACTTATCGGTGGATACATTTCTCTTTCGTCTCATTGGGATTGATGTCCCGTCTCTCTTACCGCCAGAACATCAGAATCTGCAAAAAACAATAACAGTCAGATTAAGGTTAAATAAACTTATACAACAACATAGTATATCGAGGGGAAACTCTGGTGTAGTTGACCACCAGCACATTCTCTGATAGACCAGTTTACTAACATATTAAAATGTATGGATGTTTCTTTCACCTGGACCTAGTGACGAGTAATTCCATTAAACTGTTATTAATGAATGAACTTTAATACTTGGAATCCAGTCTGCATATATTACTTTTTGATATGCCGGGCAAGCCTCTGGCAAGCTTTCATGTTGTCAAGAACAACCTGTATTACACAAATTATGCATACAATTTGAATATGTTAGTAAACCAGCCTACTAGTTATATAAATAGGAAATACCCGAGGGTGATTCAATTCCCTTTAAGTCTCCCAAGCACAGGTGATGCCAAATGCTTTATACCCAATTATAAAAAACAATAAAAAGACAGATTTTCAGTTGATATCAAGAGTGTACTTCTATTGATTTTGTCTACGTATATACGTCGGTATTACTCCGACATTCCCAACGGATTCAGCTCTGCTCTTTTTATTCGAAAATGCACTATTTTTTATTAAGTGGAACTTACTTATTAGCTAACTTCTATCTGTGTATTTGACGTTCTCAAATCGTCAAATTGTTTTGAAATGTGATTTAAAATAGAAGGATGAGAAGGAGAGAAAGATGACGACACTGGACATAGTTCAACGACCTGATGAAATCATTAAACCGTGATCTGAAAACATAGTTCACACCATCCTCACAGCATTCCCTATCGGCCAGGTGCAACTAAACAATGACTACCAACATTCGTGCATTGTCCCGATCGGACTAAATCAACACCCTTCATCGATGACGTCATCAGCCACCAGCTCGACCACCTGCTCGGTCTATAGTACACATAGTTCGTCTCTGATTAATAATTTTCAACGAGTAAATCAAGTCGCATGGAAAGCGTAATACATAAACAACAATTTATGAAATTCGGAACTGAAAAAGAATGCGAGCACATTTCAAAGCTGACATAGACCTACTTCTAATCCCTTTATTGACACCCCTCCTCGTACGAATACATAATTATCTACACACTCGCGCGCGCACCCACACGCACACACACATAAACAAATACAAAGGTAAACAAGAGGAAGAGCTGTTTAGAAAGATTCAACGTTAAAACAAAACGTTAAATAAAACCCGTAATAATGATAACCATGTAAAGGGGAAGGCGTGCTCAAGTCAAATGATACCGTAACAGATTTGTAGCACAGAATGGGCAAATATGTTTATATCGGTATGTCATCTATTGTGGCGACAAACGCTCCCTGTATTAGGAATAAATGTATGCAAATAGTTCAAACTATTAAGAGAGAGAGAGAGAGAGAGAGAGAGAGAGAGAGTGAGGGGGGGGGGAGTGAGGGGGGGGGGGGGGGAAGGGGCGGGGAAGAATGAAACAAAAACAAACAAAAACAAAGTCCATCTAAAATCCCGGTAAATATCCTTTTTCTCAATTATATAACATACACAGAAAGTAGAACAAATAGAGGACAAAATAAAGTATAATTTTATATAAGAAACCAAAAGACTGCGGCTCACCAGTGAATCAATTGCAGATCCGCATTACTTTTGTATTGTAGCCGAAGAGAAACAAACTAGTCCCCAAAGTATTTTCTGAAACAATATATGTGGCCAAAATTTCCTTCTCAACCGAACCTTCTCTCCTGAAACTCCAATTATAACTAATTTAATCAGCATTACAATGGGCAAACGTAGCAGTACATTTCATACGAGGTTTTACCCAACAATGTATGGTAGACTTGAAGAGCGGAATTCATTAGAATAATACAGGAGTATTTATTGATTTGGTTGTTTTTGAGTACAGGTGCCAGCGCTATTGTCGGTCTTTCTTTCTCAAGAAAACCGTGGGAAATTAAGAGTCAATTCAATTAGGAATGATCTTTACACAGTAAAGACATAGGCCTACTTCAGACAAAATTATCGATCTTATCCCTTAATTAAACGAATTTGTCGATAGCTATTCTGGTTATGTGACCGAAATATAAATGAGAAATAAATTAAATGACCAATAAACAAGAGATGTCGACAAGGCTTCAAGGACCCCGACCTTGAAATTATCGAACAGAAGGAAAAGACATATGGGCGAGCTCTCAAGGCATATACTTCAAAGAGTTTGGTCATATTTGCAACATTATGGATGTTCGATATTAATTTTGAAAGTGTTTGAGAGTTTTGTAATGCATAAGTATCAATTTTAAATAGAAATAGGGACCTAGGGAAATTATTTATTATTCATACCGTGAGTTACTTATTAAAAAAAACTACCCATTCATGTTATTACAGGTTATTATGCGCCAATAATTTGTCTTTTGATTCAGTTTTATCTACAAAAGTATCGGCATTTTCACATAGATGATATAATATTTAAAACATTGACATGTACACTCACTCCATAACACGAATTAAACTAGTCAATATTTACAGTGCACTTAACTTTTCAAGTACATGTTGAGACAAACGTTTGCACTGTCAATAATGTAATGGTCCAATTATACCAGACGGTGATGACGTTTTATTTGACTATTGTTCAGATAAGGTGGTTACTGTATTGCTGGGTTTCTTCGATGATGATGATGAATGTAGATACACACGAATACATCAATCGCATAACCATAGGGAGCTAAACTATATATGACATTTGGGCACGGTTCACCCGTCGTAGGACATAATACTGACAAAATCCCGTCCTAAGAATTATTAGTCATAAGTATGTAAATGTTAAGTCTTAAGTTAGGGCCAATGTTTAATATGATAATGATTAGCTTGAGGTTTAATATGAGTTTTAGGATCACGTTTAGGTTAGATTTACATTAAACCCTGACCTATAATGTCAGTTGTGTACGAGGCGTTATTTTGTTGCGTTATTTCATACGCTCATCAAGCAGAAGCATGTCCGTGTAACAATTTAAATGCATGTAATGTTCATTTTGCATGACCTTTTTGAACAATTCATTCATACGGGACGCGTCAGAGACCACACAAGTCTTTGACGCAGCAATGCGTCAGTGAATAACGCCCCGTGTTCAACAGGTAAAACGGCGCTTTATATGGGAATAAAGATGTGGTCCTACCATAATCGCAAATGAGTATACTCTCTACACTGGTAGTGTTGGTGTAAAACCATTTTGAATACAATGACATTGGTGGTGGTGGTGGTGGTGGTATGCGATCAACTAGAATAGGTCGCATGAACCGTGCCACCAGAACGTTTACCTTCAATAGCCGTAAAATAGCCTGCTAACTTCACCATCATAGGTAGAAACGAACCACTATTATTCTCAGCATGTCCAAACAGACCGGTGTCAGTTACCTCCACCGTGTAGGAGCCTTATCTCGCTCGTCTACCGGCGTTTATTTGCCAAGACGATTCTATTTCTCGAGCTGAGGAGATTGATGACCAAACACCAGTCTTTCACAGATTAAACCCTTCCAATTGGTGGCTTATTTCACTCGGGACCCTCTATAGGTGTCTCAATCCATCCTCTCACCTATCAGTCACAACTAGTCTGCATTAAACAGACCCACACCTTATGTAATTCCCATTGGAATAAGGTGAAGATAAACTCTGTTCTCAAACCACTAATAGGAGTAGACCTTAGTTTTACTATCACACCTACCACCCCTCCACAACTACTACCACTACTAATATTGATACTACTACACCATTGCTATTACTATTACTACTTCTACTACTACGTGAACTACTACTACTACTACTACTACTACTACTACTACTACTACTACTGCTACAACTACTACTACCACCCCACCATCACCACCACCCCTACTACCTCTACTACTACTACTACTACTACTCCTACTACTACTACTACTACTACTACTACTACTACTACTACTTCTACTTCTACTACTACTACTACAACATGTACTGCTACTACTACTACTACTACATAACTACAACCACTACTACTTCTATTACTACTTCTTCTACTTCTACTCATAACTACGACCCCTATTTTCACTATACTAATACTAATACTACTACACTACTGCTGCCGCTAATTTAAAATTATTATCACAACAACTAATGATTATTACCATGATAATAATCATAATCACACACAAACAATATATCATATACTACACTTTATGTTTAATATTTAAAAAGAACTCAAAGTGTATGGATGAGCTAACAAATCAATTCTGTTCTTAATTTAAGAAATGCAACGGTTAACGGTACTTCCCCCTTAACTTTAATTTCAATATGATGAATTCACGAAATGTGATTCCATAAGAACTAATATGCAAAAACCCAAAGCATCGCAATATCTAAAATGGAAAAAGTTTATACAACAGGGAATTCAAATATTCCAATGTGGGAAACGTGATGCTTTGAGTTTTTCTTAGCAATAAAGTTAATCAAACATCCAATCCATACATAATTATAATTATCAAGAAGTCTGCGAACTAAGACTAAGGTCTTTACCCGAGAAGCTGAAATAGATCTGTCAGTAAGCAAACTAAGACTCTGTCCCTCTTCGCTCACGTAAATCGCCCAATTTACGAACACATGTGTCAACTAAGTCCTCTCCCATTTTCGCTCAGTCCTCTCGAGGCTACCATAGAATCTTGAGATCCGAGCTTCAGACCGTTTACTTTCGTCATGTTGGTAGACTATCGACCCAGTCGTTCCATTTACTTTCCACGCACCATTTATGTTATTTAGTAGAGGTGAGTGGGTGAAGTGATGCGATAAGTGGCTGGTAAACAATTAAACATAACAGATAGTATTTCATATCTACTGTAGATCACGCTTTGCAGCGAAATCTCACTGATTTGAAAATCCTCGTTTTTTCCCTTAGGACTATTTTCACCTCATCTTCTTATTTGAGAACACCAATTCATCTTCCTTTTTATCTTTTGCATTCGACTGACGATTCTGTATTTTTGTTTTTGAAAGTGACGTAATCGTACACAGAGAACATGGCGTACAGTGGGTTGTATTGCTACTGCGGCAAACTTTTGCTCCGTCAATTTTGTACACTAACCGACCGAATTCTGACCTTGGTCCCTTGACCCAACACCATGTACAACCCTAAACCTAAACTTAAACGTAAACCTAGCATAATACCCAACTTCTACCGTAATCCTAACCCTTAAAGCCTATCTGCACTAGTTTGGTCAGGAGGGATTAGATCTTCCTGCGTGGTCACTAACAGGTGGTTATCTCATCAAATCAGCTCTCGATTAACACAAGAAAAAGGGGACCATGGGGGTTCAACGGGTAACTCTTAGGCGTTGTTTGCTATATAGAGGGCACAAGTAGCTATAAAAAGTGCATTCCTGCTTTGAGCTTTGACGAAATAAAACCAGGTTAAAATGTAGAACACGGTCATGTTATACATTTACAGAACGAGTAGGTTGCGGGAGTTGGGCTTACTGGGATATCAAGGAGGAATTTCAAATGACGAAATGGTCATTCAATATGTAGAAGTGACGTACATCTCAGCGGAAGATTATATAACACTCTCTGTGATTGGCTTGGTTCTAGCATTGCACTCTGTTATAAGGAATGTATTAATTACCAAAAAGATGATGTTTCAGAATCACCTACCACTGACTACGCGAGAGATCTAACCATGGTAATGTGAAGAATTATTTGGGACCAAAAAGGGGGAAACGGCTAAAATCCGCACCGTAGATAGAGATAGCAAGTG
Source organism: Strongylocentrotus droebachiensis (assembly GCA_035222895.1). Lineage (NCBI taxonomy): Eukaryota > Metazoa > Echinodermata > Echinoidea > Camarodonta > Strongylocentrotidae > Strongylocentrotus > Strongylocentrotus droebachiensis. The sequence continues at coordinate 28,693 of JAVYIG010000814.1, read as the reverse complement.
AGACATCTATTTTGAAGCCCTGGATAAGTCTCCAAATGCTCTGCCTAATCCTGCCGAGTGCGTCGGCCTAGGAGATCCCTAGGGGCTGGTAAAGTTAGACGGATGAGTAACCAGAGGAGGATAGACGATGTAATTATCTAGTGAAGCAGAGACAGGAGTTTTGAATCGAATGGAGAGACATGTTACACATACCTATGTAATCATACAAATTTAATACGCTCAGAACGGGTTAGCACTCACATTGTCTCTACAGTAAATTATATTACATTTAATGGGAATTACATTATACACATTGCTTAGCCCATGTTTACTAAATTATTAGGTCTACACAAATAGATAAGTGTGATGCTGGCAACGGATCGAACAATATCAAAAATTATGCTTTATACAATAAATCACAGGTGAATTACAAGATATCAAATAAACGACGCTCTGTGACCACGTGCCAGAAAGTCTTCCTGTAACTGCTAAGTGAATAATTCAAACCTTGATTAATATTTGGGTGATATTCATCAATTAAATTGACCATAGTATGAAATGAAGACAATTTAGATTTAACGATTGTGGAATCATCCATTTTTATACAAATATAATAACGATCTTTGTGAAAACCGTGTATGGCAATTAAGAAGTCACCGGTTGCCATATTTTTAATATGTTGATGTAAATTAGCAATACATACAGTATGTAACTGTTCATTTCGATCCATTTTCTGTCCATCTTGAGAATAATCGTATTGTTCTTTGGAATTCTCCAAGTTCATTCCTGATATTAAGTTCTATCTTTTCCGCCCATTATCTTTGTCGGTCTTTTTTCTGTCCATTTTGTCTTTTAAATGGCTGCTTAGGAGAGGATTGGAAGCACTTAGGACACATTCTTGATATCCAGGGTTATCATGTTATGGCCAGTGTATGGTGATGTAGAGTACTAAACTCTTTTGACAATGCCAACATTATATCTATTCACCGTGATGCGTTTCTTAGTGATCGTCTGTATGCACTTGAATTGCTACAGGTACCATGGGGGACATCCCCTCCCCGTCAACGTGTGGCAAAAAAGAGGGACACAATGAAAGAGGATGGGTGGAGGACAAAGGAAGAGGTGAGTGTGAGAGACATTCACAGAGAGATAGAGAGAGAGAGAGAGAAGGAGAGGGAGATGTATACATAGTATATATAATGAGAGGTAGAGAGAGAAAGAGACAGAGATGAAGAGATAATGATACAAAGCTACATACATAGAGACAAGGAAAGAGAGAGGGAGAGGGAGAAAGAAAGAAAGAAAGAGAGAGAGAGCGAGAAAGGTAAGAACGGAGAGAACAGGGGGGGGGGGGGAGAAACAGAGAGAGATAGAGAAACAGAGACAGATAGAGAGAAAGCGGAGAGGGAGGAGTTGAAAACGTGACAGAAAGATGATAAAACCATCTTCCCCACCCTCACACCAGCCTAGCCTTGCTACTCTATAGCTTCCCTTCCGATTAGACCTACCGGCTACCCCCACAGCAAGCCGCTGCATATGATGTATTTCCCAGTACTTCTCTATTTCCAACAATAAAATCCTACCCATGTCATTCTACACTGTGTAAGGTATCTTCAAATGGACAAATAAGACCAATGAAAGCGTTTTGAACTGCTACATGACAAATAGTCACATTTGGGAACATTTGCTAACATCTTAGCTAAAGTGCACATTAAGATCGGCTGCTTGAAGCTAATGGAGACTTGAACAAAAGTTGAAAACCAAACTAAAGGTGTATGATTTATCATACTGTAGTTTTGCCTACAAGGACGTTACTATTCTCGCTGACGAAAAGCTGACAGCCACTGCAAGAAAGCAATCGATGCTTTTCATATGATTATAGTCTAATCTGTTATTTCCCTATAACAACCCTCTCCCCCTCTCTCTCTCTTTCTCTCTCTATCTCCCACTCTCACACACACTCTCTCTCTCTCTCTCTCTCTCTCACACACACTCTCTCTCTCTCTCTCTCTCTCTCTATCTCTCTCCGGTGAACTTGCCTCAAGATCCTCGTTTCGGGGGGAATTCACACTTCTTCCCTGATTATGATACAATTATTTTGATCAGTTCTTATACTGTTATGATTGTGCACAAATCATTTGAATACCCGATTCTTACCATGCTTACAATTACCTCCATAGTTTTAAATATTATTAAATATTTTAACGGTTCGCCTTTTTGTACTTGTAATGTATGTTTATCTCGGGATTTCGATCAATGAATTAGTGTTCCTTCTTACTGGCTTATTGTACTGTAGTATCATTCTATTGCATCTCATTTCCCTTTTCGTTCAAAAGTTCCTATTATGTTATTCTATTCCTTGCATAACAATCATTTTATTAATGTCTTACGTTTACCTTATAGGACTAAAGCATTGTACTGGTAGCATCTCATTCAATTATTGTCCAAAAGGATGAAAAATCGATTTGTTCTCATTCGAAGTCTGGGTATCTCGCTTTCTTTATCGTTCAAATAAACATACCTTCATCATGTTTATTTTCTATTGATTGCATCTCATTTCCTTATTGTTCAAAGATAGCTTTGTTTCATTGCACTGCTAGTCTCTAGCTTCCCTATTTCATTACAAAAATGTGATATCACCCAGGCGTTTGTATCTCATTATCTCCCTTTTTTAAACATTACCATCTCATAGCTTTGTATCATTGCACTGCTATAGTTTCTAGCTTTCCTCTTCCATTAAAATATGTAATATCACTCAGGCGTTTGTATTTCACTATCTCCCTTCTTCAAACATTACCATCTCATAGCTTTGTATCATTGCACTGCTGTAGTTTCTAACTTCCCTTTTTCCATTCAAACATGAAATATCCCATCGTTTGCATCTCACTATCTTCCTTCTTTAAACATTACCATCTCATTAGCATCTCATAGCTTTATACCATTGCATTGCTGTAGTTTCTAGCTTCCTTGTTTCATTCAAACATGTAATGTCTCCCAAGCGTTTGCATTGCACGATCTTCCTTCTTCAAACATTACCATAATGTTTGATGATGTGTTCGTAAACCGATTTGCTTGATTCTTTCACTTCCTCTCATCCGCGAGGACACGTGTCCATCCTCATTATCATGAGGAGGAGGAAGGATGGCTTCCCGGAGTGATACAAATAGTGCTACAAAGTACTACGAGATGCTATCTTATACGCGACACCAAAAATAATTCAACGCAAAGAGCAAACATTCCAGACACAGTGATTAATGTCACTCTCGATGAATGTCATGAATGTTTCCTGCCAAGACGGAGGAAGCTACATCCAACAATCGTAGGGATTCCAACGTGTGTTGCCATGGTAACGATGCAATGGGAACGCATCCATACCTGAGGGTTTGCCTTACGGCTATTAAGAGGGAATGAAGAGTTATAGTGACAGGTTCAAGACGCTATCAAGCAAACAAATTTACGCTCCTAATGACGCGATTATAGCATGTTCGGTTTATCATCAATAAACTCCTCTGACAGCTAGTAACCACTGTATTTTCAACAGTGTTAGGTGTGATGAAGAGAAATGGAGGTGCTTGGGTTGATTTCGGCATTGCTTTACAGAGATAACAACAATCATGTTTGAAAAACAGAATATTGAATTTAACACCATATCGTTTCAGTCCCCCGAAAGCTTGAAAAATTGCAAACTTCAGTTCGTCACAACGAATGGATGTTATTTATTGCATTTGAGTTCACGCATCCTAACAATCTATTCATTATCAGGAGTGAGGACTTGAAGATGATGTTTAGTAGCATTCGATCTTCTAGAAGTTGTCGATTAAACATCTAAAAAACCAAGTCGAGGCCATTGCTCCAGTCTGTCACCGCCTAAGCTCACAACACTGCAACATTATGATGCCAGTTTATTTCACAATCCTCCGAATGTACATTCTGGCCGGGATCTATTTTTTCTTTCTGACTTGTCTAAAATCTCCTGAAACTTGAGCTTTCTCTGCTTCTTGCTGGATTAATATCAAAATCTAAAGGAATTATTAATTCGACAAGAGCGGTTCAAGAATCATGATTGTTTGATACCAACATATTCTCACCCATCCCGTCATTATGACACATAATATAAATCGATGGCTATTAGATAATAACCTTTCCCAAATAATCTTTTTCTCCTCTTGAATGACAATTCTATCTGAGTAGGATCTTTAAACTCATCCATGCTGTTTTGACAGCATGTGTATATTCATTATAATACGCAATCTGTATAAACATCTACACTCTTTCGACTTTGTAAGTATCTAGTCCTTATAACAGCCCCTTGAAGTGAAGTAGTCTGATGATGAATGCCTGCTATCACCCTCTTCAGACGTACCCTAACATGGAGGCAAACATTGATATCATCGATCCCATAGTAAATACCATCCCCTTGTCAAGATTACCACAGGGGACTATTGCATGGTGACAGCGGTGGGATGCGTTCATTGGTAGGAGGCTGCCATTGTCACTGTCACGTAATGTTGTTTGAGAGGAACTCTATGAGGTGTTATCAAACGTGTCATATGAAAGGTAAAGGGTGGTCCCGGCGGAGGAAAGCTGTCCAAACCTCATCACTCTACCACAATGCAACTGATATCCGCAGCGTGGGGCACTGGGGTAGGAATACACCACCTAGGTGACGTGTTGGTGTTTTAAGGGACAATTTGTCAGATATTTATTTTCACTTGAAAGGAGGTTTGAGTGACGGTATTGATTCATTGGTGTACATTTAACCAAGAGGGGATGTCCAGCCATGATGGGAGAAACCCACGTTCACACTTAGGTTAAAAGAAAAAAATATCGTTCAAGCGTTTTTTCCTTCTAATATAGAGTACATTAATGACACTTATCATCCCAGAGAGACTAAATAATGCAATTTCACTGATTAGATATCTAAATTGCATTTTCGAATTCACTTTAAAAAAAAAACCTTTTCAATTGGTAATTCAACATAAACTGATTTTTATAACAACAAGCTAAATTGCTTAAAATAAATGTGTGCATTTTAAACAAAAGCTTCCTTGGTCATCTTTCTCATAAGGGATTACATGAAATGGCGATAGAGACAAGTCCATGTCTATAATTTTTTCTGTTTATAAAAAAATGATAACATTCTAGTCGAGGAGAATGAATAATCAGACATTGAATATCTTAAAATGTATTCGCCGCCACGCGTTCAATTGGAATAACGCGATAACAAATAAGATTCCTTAGAAGATAATCAGGAACAAACGATGGTGAACGATTAATTTTCATTTTATTTTATTAAATTTATTTTAAATCCACTCTTCTTTTACTGTTGTAATTATTTAATTTGTATTGCGTCTTATTTTGTATTGTATATATTTTGTATGTGGTTTGTTATGTATGCCCGGACTTGCAGAAGAACAGCCGCTGGCTGAAGCAAGTGATCTGTGTTCAAATAAAATAAATTGAAATGAATAAAATAAAATGTAAAAATGAAATGAAATGATACAGAGAAGAAAGACGCAACACCATACATTTCCGAGTCACAAGGAAATAGAGTTTTAAAAACACTTTTAAAATATATCTTGAAAGAATAAACACACAAGAGACTAGAAAGAAAACCTCTCCTAAAAACCAATAACATTTCAAGTGTTTTCCTCCTCTCACCGTCATAGCAACATGCTTGGAGCCATGTAAATCTCAGAAGAATTACATTTCTTACAAAAACCGCGATCATATGTCGCCGGCAATCGGGAAATTATGCGTTACGTCAGCCGATCGAAAGCCTTGGGCGGGAAACTATTAATAATTTCATATTTTGCAAGGAAGACTAACAGCAATGCCAAGGTAGAAATGGTACTCACTCAATCATGTCTATTAGCTTGAACTAGCTTAAAGGCACTGCACGTATAGCATTCTAACAAAATGTAATTATTACCTCGTTGAATACAGCTAATGTGTTAAAAATAATAAGCCTGATATTTTCTTTTTGAATTGGTAAAGTGGTAAAAGGTTAAATCGATTGAAATGATTTACTTAGTAAGTAATGTTGATTGAGAGAAAGGAAGGGAAACATATTGTGTATGGAAGGGATGAGAATGAACGGGATGGAGGACTAAAGCGTGTAACGAGAGTGAAATGGAGAGATAATGAAAAAGAGAGAGAGAGAGAGAGAAAGAAAGAGAGGGTGAGGGAGAAAGACAGACAGACATGCATATACATATATAGAGAGAGAGAGAGAGAGAGAGAGAGAGAGAGAAAGAGAGAGAGAGAGAGAGGGAGAGCATTAACGCAAATTGGGGCTCGGTAAATTTCAAAGGAAGAATTTTATCAAAAGTTTTCATAATTTAAAATTCAATAGAAATTAGATATGAATTGAAAAGTAGTAATTGTACGTTGCCAGTGCAGACGCCATGTGCATTACAACAAACTCTTAAATGTACATGCTCTCTTCAATTACATAGAAAATCACATGCGCAAATCAATTAAAAGTACTCTAATTGTGAGTTCCTCACTGTGATGACGTTTATCCTTTATATCCATCACACATTAAATTTATTAGAGTAGGTCTGCTGCCGCATTTACCAATTTCAAGCTTTTTCTCTCGCCTCACTTGAGATAACAAATGAAAATAAATTGCACATTAAAGAGCAAACATTACTACATAAAACTAATCAGGCGGTAAATCGATGACGGCATGTAAAAATCATTCACCCGCCTTCCTCAACAGCCGTCAACGTAAATAAACCATCTGGGAACAACATCATTACCCTAGCGCATACTGCAAATGGAAATACAGGATGCAAAGGTTTGTATAGATTCCCGGCGTGTGTGGAAAACTCATAAAACGTTTTATACCAGTGATTTGTCTCATAAAGGGCGCTTCGTAGTCGTAACATGTCACGATAGGTTATGGTCATTTAACCTATATCTCTGTCGGGACTCGCAGCTAAAGTGCTCTACACTGTAAAAAAATAATAGTCGAAATAACTCAATAAAATTGAGGAAAAGAATTGCCTTATTTTTATTAAGTAAATATTACCTACGGCATCTTAAGTAGAATTTACTTATTTTGCTGAATAAATTTTTACTCAGTTAAATCGAGTTACATTAACGTAAATAATTTAAGTATTGTAATCATTTTAGATAATTAAAAAAAAGCTATGATAGGATTACATATTGCACGATTTGGTACCCACCTAATCTAACAAGTAACATCCACTAATCATTCACTTCTTCTATTTAAGATTTAACCGTATATATATATCTACCACCATCACAAACTATTACATACACTTCAATTCGACACATATTGAAAGGCTCCAAATTTTATATATACTTGATCGTAGCATCTTAAAAGGAAAATTGGTTGACAATTTCCTGAAATATCAAGTTTTTATTTGTTTTGATCTGGGTAACAATTAAAAATTGTCTTGTCTTTGCTTAGCCATGTTAAATGAATTAGTAAATGTTTTAGAGTCCTTAAATTTTCATTCAACCACAAAAAAGAATTGTTTTATTTAAAAAAGAGTTTAATTTGGTCTTAATGAATATTCATAAATTATGTAAATATTTCTATTACGCACTGCATCGGTCCTTACTTTAAAAAGATAAGAATAATCAACATAAATTGTTTGAGTAATACGTATAATTTCTGATTTTGAGTTAAAATTACTAAATTAATACAAGCTGAAATTACTTAAAGTTCTTATGTATTTGATTTTACTTAAATATTCCACGTATGTTCTACTAAATTGAAAGTTTGAGTTAGCAAGACTTAAATTTAGTGCGTAAGTGGCAAAACTAATGTTTACAAGTAAATTCTACATGGAAAAAATACGTAAAAATTACCAATGAACAAATTATTTTTTACAGTGTACTAGATTTATGTAACACGGAATACAAATAGGCAAAATAAGTACGAAATTGCTTCAAAGTAAATCATGATAGTTTACCTTGTTTTCTGGAAAAAGAGGAGCATTTCGGTGAAAACATGGGGTAAAAGATAAAGCTGAGTGCGATAGATTGGAGAAGAAAAGATATCAGACAGATTGCAGTCTAGTAAGGGTAAGTGGGCAAGGGTGATATAGAGAGTGGGGAGGAGAGAGAGAGAGAGAGAAAGAGAGAGAAAGAGAGAGAGAGAGAGAGAGAGAAAGAGAAAGAGAGTTATAGAATAAAGAGTAAAGGAGTTGGATAAAAAGAAGACGATTGTAAAATGATTTGAAAGAGTTCGGGCAAGGGGTAGTCCCATTTTCTCCTTAACGGAACTCCCAGTTTGTATACATAAATAATAATTAAATAAACAAAAACCTTCTCAACATTCAACATAATAAATGAGTTAGAATTCGCTTGGCTTCATAAATTCCATAATTATCATTATCAACCATTCACGTAGCACACGGATGCAGAGAGGGGACATACTCAAGTAGAATGCAAGCCATGATGACCAGGATAGAGGAGGTAATAAATGAGAGAAGATCTTGCCGTCGAGTAGAAGGTCTAGATTAGGCACGTATCATCTATAGTAATGACAAGGACAGAATCTATTGTTATCGGCCCTCTCGTTGCGTTGTCATGGAAACCTAACAATTGAACGAACTTTTTTGACTCCCATGCTACGTCATCAGAATAAAATAAATTGACGAGGGAAAATGAACAGTCCTTCTGCAAACATTGTGATAAACAATACAAGGCATTATGTTCAAGGAGCGTATAGAGGCACGGTGGATAATTCACTCTAAAGACCTATGAGTCAATCTTAGAATTCTGCTACAGACATATATTTCCTACTCTCTCTCTTTTTCACCATGACGTCATTGTCTCGAACAATGGTAACGTGAACATGTTGAATAATAAAACGGATTCCTTGTTTAAACAAAAACGTGCAAATTGATTTTTAAAATGCAGACAGACATACATAAAAAGAAATAAAGGCAATCATAATTTGTTTTTATTGGCAGGTCCATAACTACACCTATTTTACAAATACGAAATATCGACAAACATTCATGCATGAATTCTACCGCAACTCTCTCTCTCTCTCTCTCTCTCTCTCTCTCTCTCTCTCTCTCTCTCTCTCTCTCTTATTGAGGACTACTATCCCCGGACAACTCTACCCACCCCGGACAAGTTCCATCTGAGGTTACATCCTCCGGCCGATACTATACCAGGATTGCAGACGCAGGGGTGTTGGTATATACACCCAGGAATGTCGGCGTTTCCCAGACAGAACAATGGATAGCAGGGGAAGAGAAAAGTGTCATGCGTAAAATGAAAAGAAAACTTGGACTAGAAATTCTGCGAAGGGGTTTCATATCACTTCTAGATGCAGGAACAGAAATAAAGGGGTTAATCTAGTTTTATATGAGCTGCCCTGGATGTTCTTGGAGTATGAAAGAATCAGTGTTAGTTTTTTTCAAAGTGACCAAACAGGACTGTACAACTATTTGTACTAGATTTAATAACGGACAACATTCATCTACCCTTTTCTCGAATTTGCGTGCTTTCTTCCATCCATCTTACTACCACAGTATAACAAATGATGGTAATGAGGATTAATGCATTACCAAAGGGTATCGACTTGGTATCGACTTGGTTTCCAACCCGGGCCTGCCAGATACGAGACCACTGCTCTACCACTAAGCCATAGCGCCTAGTTTGCAACTAATGTGGGGCATTTTTTCTAACGTTTGCATTATGTACGGAATTAAGGCTTGGCTGTATTATCAAATTAAGTTCATACTTACACCTAGAATGCCATTGAGGAAATGCAGCTTTAGCCCTCTACAAATAATCTCTTCAATAAATAATTTCAGTGGGCAGAAGACAAATCTATCGCTCTTGGCGGTGTATACCAAAGCGCTCACACTTTGTACAATTATCAGGTTGAGTAGCGCCTCTCGAGATGAGCGGGGGGACGCATCGCCTGAAAACACAGATTTACTGTATAGATTAAGTAAAAAGGAATGGTGAGTTATTTCAGTTGACAGTGCGTGCCCTTAGAGAAAGAGAGGCGAGAGGATGGAGTGAGAAGAGGGAGGATTAAGGGTGCTTAAAGAGAGAGAGAGGGAAGTAGATAAAGTCACATTATTACCGTCTTATAAAATCCCCTCCAGCGAGATTGTAGGGGATAAGAGGCGAGGGTGAGCTGTATTACACGAAGACGTCTTGCAGGAAGGGGTGGGGAGAGGGAGAAAACCGAACGAGGAGGGTTTGGGATTCGAGTACGGAATATTACAAAAAAGTAAGATGAGTCAATCAGTCTGCTAATGCACATTGCTACATACGCTAGGAAAATAAGACACCGTAGATGACTGTAGTGAAGTGTCAAAATCCAACATTTGGGGGAAGTTTACACGCCCCTAAAGAACCTGTGACGTATTAATTTCGCCTTATTTCACACATGATTAAGCTTACCATATTAATTTGAAGAATAATGTTTAATTTAATAACGCGGCATATTGAGATATGTCCTTGAGGGGGTTCATTTCTCACAAGGTCAGTGTCATTACCAGTCTATGCCTAATGATGCTATCTCTCTCGCATAATTTCTGTTGACCATCATGTTTTCAATTCGCTCTGTTCGTTATCTAAAATATCGCCTCATTTCTCTTTCTTTACCTCTTCTCCTCCTCCTCACTTTGATCTATCATTATCTTATTTCCCACTTTGTTTCTTGACTATTATATATTTGTTTCACCAATTTATGTTTAACTCAGTGTTCATGTGTTTATTGGCTAATATATATATATAAACTTAAATAGAATTATCTATCTCTCTGTCTCTCCACCTTTTCTTTTCACATACCATTTCAATTTTTCATTCACCATATCTTTTTTTTTTTAATAGCTTTTATAAATAACCTCTAACAATCTCCTCATTTTTATTTTCCCTTTTTTCTATATCTTGTTCTCTCTCCCTTCTGAGCCTCTGTGTCTGTGGGTGTGTCTCTCCCTCTCTTTCTCTCGCTCCTTGTCTGTATATCTGGCTCGTTCTCTCTCTCTCTCTCTCCCTCTCTTTCTCTCCCCCTTTCTCTAGCTATCTCTTTATTTATTCTCTAACGCTTTTTTTGCAAAGGACGGTAATCGTTTACATTATCCTTTACCACCTTTGGAATAACAGTTCATTATATTATTAATTAATAAATCCTCTATCTTACGAATAAGAAAGGATAGTGCAGAACATTAGAGGAATATGTAGAATGAGGAATGGAACGGAGGATTTTTTCTTAGAAACAAAGGACAATTGTGATACTTCGTTACAATTCTCTTGATTTTGGAAGCAGAAAAGATCGCGACATGTATCCTCTCGCTGAACATGATACTGCTACCGGATGCGCCTGTGTCTGCACAAGGAATCCCATGTCGGAAGGAGAGATGAACTAGCAGTGACAGTGCTGTCAGATGATGTGCAGAGCATGATTAATAGACGAGGTCTAAAGCTCACATGAGTCTAATTTATTGATATTGCTCTAAGAGGGTCGGGTTCCCACACCACCCGTAGGAATGTCTAGACGCCCTATCATACATAGGCATGTTCACATTGATGGGTGTGATGTGAGTTGCACACGAAACGTTATCAAGCAGACACAGGACTGCGTCAGTGACTAGTAGGCTTTGATACGCCATGTGAACATAATATTGGTGCACGCATAATGAGCAGTGCAAACACTGTTTTTGAATTTTTAGCGTGCGCACTAATTGATAGCACAGAGTTTAATAGCGCAACACTGACGCCTCGTATGCATCTCGTGTGTAATGAGAGGGTAAAGGGTAATGTGCCTAGTCTTCAACATTCACTATCCGTAATAATGGGGACTTGTATGTGGATTGCTATGGTCGACGTCCTTTTAATGCACTGCCTTGAATGGACGTCACACGTATCAGTCCACGCAAATATAAAAGTCCCTACTGTCTAGACGCCTACAACCTGGGCATGTTCACACAAATCATTATTATGCCCATTGCATATGATGCGTCATTTGGTTGCGTTATTACAAACGCTGATCAAGCTTAAGAGGGGGATCAGCGAATACGCTAGTAATGGTCATTTTTATATTCACTCTGTGAGCGGTGGCTCTAGCAGAGCTTGCGATAGTCGACATCGCGCATGTACAACGAGTGGTAATTTGGACTTCGCAGAACTGTTCCAGCGAATAGTACAGTATCTGACAATCAGTTTGAGAATGACATCGTATAGGCAAAGAAACTACAACAGGAACAAGGGACACATTTCGGAATAAATAACTGACGCATTGGTCCATTATTTCCATAGGCTTCTTTAACCAATCAACGCCTCGTGTACAACCCCAAACCTGTCTGTGACGTAGTCGTACGACAGCAAATGGCGCATTGTATACAATGGCCTATAGAGTACAAAAGTGTGACGTCATATTAGCCAAGTTGTCAAGGTTGGTGGTTCTAACCAATTTCGTGCAAAACAATGAGATGATGATCACACAGCGCCAAACATTGAATTTGCTCTGCTCCAGCCCGCTGCTTGAATGGTGTCGCGGTGAACCTCATGCAAGGGCTTTCTTGTTTGGAAACACTGACCTGAACGAGGAGCGAATACGACGTCAGCACTTTGGTACTCTAAAGGGTGCATTGTAAAAGGTTGAAATAATTGTCTCTAAGACGCAAACAATTTTCTATTTAATTGACGCATGTTAAATGTTGTCCCCTGAAATATACATAAAGCTGAGCAATTAGACAGGCCTCCTAAAATTATAAATTAGCGATCAAACCAATTTGTCTTCTAAAGCTTGTTTTGTTTTCATTAACAATAATAATGGTCCTTCCCTGAATCTGGATTTGTAAATTAGGTTACTAATTAAAACTTATAATGAAAAGTCGAAAAACGTTCTCGGACGCTAAGGATTCGTTCGGTGACCCCGATCTCAGTAACTAGGTCTGTCATTAAACAGCGATCTAAAGGGGATGCATGGTGGTCCAGAGTGTTGACTTCGGTGTCATTGATTAGGAGAGTTTGGCCAACCAGCTTCGAGTATAGGAACAGTATAGAGTTAATCCTGATTTGTAGGTCAAGCACAAAAAATAGAAGTATGTACGCCATGTTGTGACCAACTGAAACTACGTTGGCCAAACTCTGTGTATGAATTGCTTTTGATTACCTTGGGCCGCACTGCCTTCTCTTTCGACATTTAAAATGCAGGCCAAATTAAACTGGTAGCGAGCTGTTATTTCATTAGACAACGGTACAACCTTTTTTTAAATATAGGACTAAGTAGCTAGTTGTGTTTCTTTTTGTCGGCTATTACCCTTCCCATTCATGCTTCTCGATTAATCAGTGTTTCAACGTACTTTATAATTATGACATCTAGGAATTCGATCAGTTCTCTATCGTTGTACAAGTGTAGAAGACAGAAATAGAATATGAGGTTGGGAAAGAAGAAGAAGAAGAAGAAGAAGAAGAAGAAGAAGAAGAAGAAGAAGAAGAAGAAGAAGAAGAAGAAGAAGAAGAAGAAGAAGAAGAAGAAGAAGAAGAAATAAGAAGAAGAAAAGAAAAAGAAAAAAAGAAAAAGCAGAAGAAGAAGAAGAAGAAAAATAAAAAAGGAGAAGAAGAAGGAGAAGAAGGAAAATAAGGAGAAGAAGAAGGAAAAGAAGAAGAAGAAGAAGAAAAAGAAGAAAAAGAAGAAGAAAGAAAGAGAAGATGGAAAAAAGAAAGAATAATAAGACAACAAAAGAAAAATAAGACAATGTTTTTTAAATCATTCAAGAGACAGACTGCAAAATGCAGATTTCTCATGTTTTTGTCGAACCATAGAGTGAGTCTTCTGTTGCTATATCATCATCATGACAATGACCTAAGGTCAAGGTCCGGTGACGAATTATTAGAATGGGTGAAACGATAATGAGTGTGTCTGGCGGCAACGGGACGTTAAGGAGCGAATCGTCGCTGTTTTCACGAAGTGACGGTAGTGAAAAAAAATTGCATTCACTTTGCGTTACGATTTTCCTCACTACCGTCACTTCGTGAAAACAAGGACGGAATGTGTCGTCTGCATAATAAGTAGGTTTCGTGGGTTTGTAGATGTGTGTTTAGTATGAAATGGGGCTCCTAACATTCAGATTTGAATTCTCGTATACATACTTGGTCATTCGTCTGATTTTTGTATTACTTTCCACTCGCTAATATTACTCATCCGTTCGCTATCCGTCTTTCCCTTTCTCTCTCTCTCTCTCTCTCTCTCTCTCTCTCTCTCTCATTCTCTCTTTCTCTCTCCCTCATCCTTTCTTTCTTTCCGTATCCCCTATCTCTAGTCCCCACTTTCTCTCTCTCTATCTCTCTCTCTCTCTGTCAAACATACGCATTTACAAAATGAACGTAACCTTTGCAATGACTTTGACCCTGTTGACCTAGGCTGATATACAGGAAGCTAGATGGGTTATGAAACGCTCATTAGTAGTAATTTAACAGTCGTTAAAATACCACTTCAATCACGTGACCTCTTCACATATGCGAGGAATACATACTAACACATCATGGCCTGCAACCCAATGTAACAAGCGACCCCACCGATCTACTTTAGTGTACTTTAGTTGATAATGTGTTTTCGTGTAGGGAATACGTTAGTTAATAATTTGCTTCTTTATTAACCTAAATCATGGTATATTATAAACGCTAGAAAAATCGTTCAAAACGTTAATAAAGACAGATTGAGTTCAACGAAAACAACCCCTAACAGCTCAAAGCAACCGCAGCGAAAAGCTTACAATATTCCATCCATTGTTCATAATGATATGCTATTCTAATATCTAAGAGGTACAACCAAAAGCGAATACTAAAATTAGGGTAAACGAAGATGGGGTGGGGTTGTAACCAGGGGCATCACTATATACGGAAGTGATTGGTGCCGTACCCCCCTCTATCTAACCCCACCCCTCTCTCTCTCTCTTCCTTTCCCTCTCTCTCTCTCTCACACTCACTTTTGTCATTATCATTTTGTGTACACGTGTCGGCTAATCTTAGAATCTGAGGACCATTCATTAGTTTGTACCACGACTATTAATTGGCTACTAGGAATTTGGTCCCCCACCCCTCCACCTCACTTCCTAAATGATCAGGCTACTGCGCCCTAGATAGGATAGGTACAATAGAGCTTTGACGGCTAATCAACAATGGCCGTGACTAAAGGATGATTTGATGACCAGCTTCCTATCCTGGACTGATTAGTTCTTCAGTGATGGTCAGTGATGGTCAAGCACTTGTCATCGGGACATTGATTACAATAACAGTCTCTACATAGATTGTTTATATTCTACTGTTTATATTCAGTAAGGTATTGATACAGCGTACACCACGCACACAATCATGCGCGACCACTATTCCTTACTCGTTTTTATTGTAACCATCATGCAGATTATATTTAGCTTGTTGAAATCATATAATTACAAAACACTACCTCTTTTTATAAAAAAAAATTAGTTTATATGTGACGTAAGTCTATTACATACTCTAGCCGTGTATTTGGTGAAAAAATGTGTGGTATAGTTATCTAGAGTAGATTGGAACACATTGGTTATATGTTGTTTTTTCTTTCAGTAACAGATTTGTTAGCTTTTTTCTTTATATGCTTTATTATGTTTTCTATGCTGTACATGTTGTACTTGTCTTGTATACCCTGTCAGTGACACAGTTGTGTATTGTATACTACTTTGGGTCATGGACCTGGGTTCAAATGTTTATACTTCTTTGTTTATTACGCTGAATAAAGATGATACATATACGTCTTCTGCATTACATTAATAATGCCACCTAAACAGATAATTTACCCAGACATATGTCTTAATTTCTTCTAATTTGCTCTCTAACAACTAACCATTATATGCAGGGGACGGTCAACTGATAGATATGGTTTATCAGGAGTAGATCTGAAAGTATTGAGGTTATGTTTCATATGATGATTTTTTTTTCTTCTTCTGCTTTTAGAATAACTTGAAGCTGATCGGATTGATATGTCCCTTTTGAATGGTCAGAGTAGATGGTGCAGACATACATGGAACGGCCTGTATATAGACATGGTAAATGTACGATGATATACAGGACCTATACTGGGGTTAACTACGTAGTAATACGAGG
This sequence comes from Strongylocentrotus droebachiensis, assembly GCA_035222895.1. NCBI lineage: Eukaryota > Metazoa > Echinodermata > Echinoidea > Camarodonta > Strongylocentrotidae > Strongylocentrotus > Strongylocentrotus droebachiensis. The sequence goes on along the minus strand of JAVYIG010000814.1, from coordinate 12,619 downwards.
GAGGGATAAATTCTGGAAATGAAATGAATTAATTACTCTGATTAGGAAGAGAAAGATAGCATGAGGAGATAGCATGAGGAGAGAGAGGGGGAATGGGTGTGAGTAGTTAGTGAGAGATAAAGAGACAGGTAGAGTGAGTGAGGGGGGGGGGGGAAGAGGGAGGGGGACAGACAGAGAGAGAGAGAGGGGGAAAGGAGGGATATAAGTGGTGTGTGTTTTGAAGAGAAACAGATGGGATGAGGGAGTGAGTGAGGTATGGTTGTATGCATTTGTAAGGGAGAGAGAGAAAGATATTGCGCGCCTGAGAGAAAGAGAGAGAGGAGATGTTCGTATGTGCGTGTCTGTGTGTTTTGAGTGTGTGTGCGTGAGGGAGAGAGAGAGAGAGAGAGAGAGAGAGAGAGAAAGAGAGAGAGAGACAAACAGACAGACGGACAGACATAGATAGAGTGAGAGAGGGATGGGTCATCCAATCCGTGGTTATGTCCTTGGAAGTACAGCCTGAGGTCAGTGGGTACTTGGTCTGGATTGACAACCACTTCAACACAGACCGGAGCAGCAGGAAAACGGGCTGTTCGTATCCGAAAACTGACCGGTTGGTAGAGAGGGCCGTTTATATTGAAAATAGAGAGGTGTAGAAAGGCCTACTCACACATGTATTTACAAAGACAAGGTAAAGAGGCTGAGGAATGATTATAACAAAGACCAGTGTTGTAAAGTTCCTGCTATCCAAGCTCTTGCTACACGTACATCGTACTTGAATATTGCCTGTAAGTACAGTTGATATTCTTCAAATCAAGCCGAGCAAAGAGAGTGCTGTTCATACTAAACACAATTTGGGTTATAAAAGTCAGATTGGGCATATGCCTACAAAGGTCTACATGTTAATTGATTGTCCTGTCATACCGTACATGAAGTTGCGTAAAGGGGGCTCTTCACAATCGTTCTGGGTTTCGTTGGTCATCCTAAACACTGACCAAAAGTTCAGGCGACGTTTTTTTTGTTAAAACAAGATAAAGAGTCAGTCACATTGAAGATGGATGACGTCATACAGAAGTTTGACTAAACCTTCACCCTGATTGAGCATGGGCTTGAGTTTTAAAAATGTTCAAACGTGCAAAGCAATTTAAAATTATGATATCCGTTCACCTTTCATCAAACCCTTGTGACGGAAATAATGTGAAAATGTGAACACGACGTGGTAGAAGTCAAAGCACTATTTTATATTCTTGTCTTTCTGCCCGAGGGCCTACCCCTCTCAAGAAAGCACGTTCACATTGCCATTATATACTTTATATTGTTTGCTTACGTCGTTGGCTGAGTCAGGTGTTTCTAAGAGCGATGTCACAAATCAACATCAACTTGTGAATGTTTGGTGACTGAACGGGTGGAAGTAGGGTGTGTAAAGGCCAGCTTCTGGAGCATTGAGAGGACTGTATGCTGATTATACGGCATATTATGCTCTACTGACAATCTTGTTCCCCTTTTTTTGTTGAGCCTCTTTTCGTGCCATTTAGACAAAAGGTTGTGTTCTGGGAAGAGGGGAAAAATAAGTTATAAGCGTTATCATGGTATTGTGCAAGTGTGGAACAACATCAGATAACAAAAGTTCCCTGCCAAGCATGGCTCTTCAAATGCCTTAATATTCTAAATATGGCATGTAACATCATACAAATCGGGACGTATCATTTTGATGATTCCAGAACCTTGCGGTACACAAAAATACGTATATGCTAGATGGTTAACCTTTTCTGATCGATCTCACAACGTTTCCATCACAATGCACACGCATGACCAGAACTCAACTCTATCTTTAATTCATGCACCGTATCGCATCTAACATACGGAGGAGAACATGCGTTTTGAAAGGGCATGACCGGGGATGGGATGAAGAGCATTAATAAACAACATTCAGATCGATATTCTGCAAGAAAATATGCTCCAAATGAGCGGATCAGCTGCTTCACCGTGTATGCCTCCAGGAGAGAGGTCACTTAGCTAGATATTCATGGCTTAAATTTAATTAAGGGCGGCCTGCATTAGTTACTTATATATCTGCCCAGGTCCCACGCATACAATCTTGTGTCGGTTTTTACCTCATTCATTCACAAACGAACCCGAGACATTATATTGACAATCCCTCACTCTAAGAACTAAAATGTTAACTCATTGGCTGCTAAATTTATTTCATTCCTATAGAATTGATACATGGACTACTTGGTTTAAGTAGTCAATGGGTATTCAACATTCGAGGACAGAGAGCATTTTCAAAGAGGTAAAGATTCAACACAACGCTCCAACCTTTATGAAAATGATGTACTCCTCAGCTATTTTATGTGGCGATTTAACATATCAATCAAGTATCCCTATGCTGTGTACATGGAGCCTGTGCATCTATGCGGATCTAGTTGCTTCATCATAAGGCTGGTATGTAGGTGGTAGTATTGATACAGGAGATTAGGTTAAATGAAGGATCATCCATCATTCAAATCGCAATATGGATTACACCTGAAATACTAACCACGCATTCATTTCAATGACTATCATGAAACACGTTATGACTTGCTTTCACATAACGCATTATTATACAAATAATACACAGCAGTGAGGGCATTGGTAAGAATTACCCACACAATGTACCTTTGGAACAGTCTAACAACATGCCCGAGGCGAAGGCCGAGGGTGTTCGGACTGTTTTGAAGGTACCGAGTGTGGGTAATTTTACTAATGCCCGAACAAAATGATGTTTTATAACATGATTTTACTAATGACCGGTCATTATCCAAATTACGCGTTAGGCAAAATAAATGCATGGTCACGTGTACGCTTTGAACCAATCATTTGATTAGGATTCACGTCATCATCTTATAATAACCAATAATTTGCTCCATTATTCACAATGCCCATACGTGTCCAAAAGAGGTTCAAGCTAATCTTGATCGAGATCTAGTATGGGAATCGTATGTCGAGAGAACAAGGCTATGATAACATTTCTGGATTGTTTGTCCTGCTGTAGATTGATTTTTTGAACAAGAAAAGTAAAAACATCCTCACAACTCTCATTTGCACATAGTGACATGTGTTAACCACATGGACGGTATCGGGCGTACTTACATGTACCTTGATTTCATGTTTGTATGCTCATTAATCAGCCCGGCAGCCCCTATACATTTCTTACAAAAATCGTTTGGCACGTGTAATTTATTCTAATCTTGAACATTCAGTGTACATTGTGTAGGATTATGTGATAATTTAGTGTCTATCATTACCAGAACTCAAGCTTATCTTTAAATCTATCATTACGAGTTCTTCGTACTTCATTGGATTTGTATTGTCATATTTAGGTCATATTCACATCCGTATAATGCGATCTGGCTTTAAACGATGTGAAACTTTAGCGTAAAAGTAGGCTGCAGATGTGATCGTCTTCAAAAAAGATCCCTGTAACATGAAACTTGTTAGTTGTTATCATTAACAAGTAACTACATTCTACATAATCTACTGGAGAAAACACGTTCCCTGTCTTTGATTGGCTATTAGCGAATTCGAGGGTGTAAGATGGTTGTAGTTATAATTAGCAGAGAGATTTATGGAGCATGAAACTCGCATTAGAAGTTTTCCGCGCGTTTCTCTGAGCCATTAACAAAAAAATCTCATCCATTTTTCTGCTTTCGCTGCATCTAAAACAAAGCTCTGTAACAGTCATTTCATTTTCATTACGAGGTGACCGGTCCTCATTCAGACCGCAGTCTAATTCCCAGAGGATTATCAAAGAGATGGAAACTATGAATAACATTTATGGAAATTTGGATGGATTTAGTAAAAAATTCATCTCAGCGAAATTGGAAAACGCGATAATCGGGTTTTTGCATGATAAGCTTTGCCCCCGTTGCATACTGATTACACAATAAAAAAAGACAACAAACTGTTCCTCTCACAAAGTCACAACATAACTTGTCGATCACGTTGAACTGTTTATGAGATCGGTTTACACTGCTGGAAAAAGGAGGTTTAAGGGGGTATCTCACTGAGCGGCGAATATTTGCGAACGTAGCGAATTTGGGATTAGCAAAAGGTCTCAAACATTCACAAATAGTGGCACAGAATTGGCAAATAGTTGCTTATTGTCGCGAACACTGTCGCTAACATTTATTTACTGTCGTTTATATTCGCCAACTGTCAAATTCGCAAATTTCGTAAAGGGCCTATCTCACTGAGCGGCGAATGCCTGCGAACGTAGCGAATTTGGGGTTTCGCCAGAGTTTGTAAAATGTTGTAAAAGGTTGCAAGAAAGATCGCAAACAGTTTTCTTTGTTGTAAACAGTTTTTCTTGTCGCAAAGAAATTTTGAACATGTTCAAAATTTCTTTGCGAATTTATTTTTCCGCAAACAGTTGCAGGCGTTTGCAAAACAGTCGTTAGCGTTTGCAAAACAGTCGTAAGCCTTTGCAAACGGTTGTTAAACGGTTTTGCTCTTTGTTTTCGTCAGTTCTCTGTGTTTCGCCAAAGCTAGCGACCACGTTACCATATGGTTCCTTTATAAAATCGACCCATTGAGTACCAGTAGTTAGCAAAAGGTCTCAAACGTTCACAAATAGTGGCAAAGGATTGGCAAATAGTTGCTAATCTTCGCAAAAGTTGTCGCTAACATTTGTTTACAGTCGCTAATAGTCGCCAACTGCCTTTCGCAAACACTTTCGGAGACATTCGCTCAAATGTTGCTAATTGTCGCTAAACGTCACTTAGTGTCGCTGATTTTCGCCAACATTCGTCAGAAAAGTTGGCGAATCCAAATTCGCAACGTTCGCAAGCATTCGCTGCTCAGTGAGATAGGCCCTTTAGGAGAAGACTATCAACATAAAAGATAACAGATCGCCGTTTTTAATAAAAGTAAGAACCATAATATTAAATAAATAATACATACTTATGTAAAAACCTCCCTATGTGCTTCCAGAGAAGTCTTTGATATTAACACACAAGTGTTTAGCTAGCTGTAATCATCACATAGTGCATTTCAAGGAATACATCCTGATGGGTAGCCATTTAGCACCTGGACGGAGAGAGATACATGTGGATAAAATACATTACACAAGGAAATACACACCGAGCAGAGGTTCTAACCCTCAACCTCATGATTCATAATCAAGTGAATTTACCACAACACTAAGATTCTTCCACCTTATAGTACGGAGGATAAAAGAAACCTTCATCATGAACAAAGCGGAATCGTCTCATGATGTCTATACTGTTGTCGCCAACCATAATTATACTAGCTTAATTGCGGTCTTTTGGGGGCAGAATTTTCTTTTTAAAAACATAATATTCCAACAGTTAATAAACTTCCTACCTTTCAATAAACGCCTTTGCGTTATATCACAAAGTGTGTTTCGAAAAGGAGAAACAAAAGATTAGAAAGAAGAAATGATGGACAAATAAACTCCGAAAGAACCAAAGAAATGTATAGCTTATTTCCAAACTTAAATGATTTACTCAATCTCATTTTGGATGGAAAATACTTTCCTCGTCAACACGTGTACCTATTTTTTTTCTCACTGAGCGGCGAATTTTTCAAATTTAGATTCGCCAACTTTTCTGACGAATGTTAGCAAAAATCAGGGTTCGCCTCTGCATGTTTAAAAACTTTTTCAAAATTTCTTTGCGACAAGAAAAATTGTTTTCGACAATGAAAACTGTTTACGAACTTTCTTGCAACCTTTTACGAACCCTGGCGAAACCCCAAATTCGCAAGCATTCGCCGCTCAGTGAGATGCCCCCTTTTAATAGAGAAAACTTTATCAATGCATTGAAACAATAAAGACTATTATGTATCATATTGTTGACATTATTTTAAGCGTCTTTGCATTTGAAACACTAGGTATCTTTAATAATCTTAAAACTGAGTGACTTTACACAACTTTGTTTCCTTGATGAAGTACAGAACATAAATCAAAAGGGAAACGACCCACTTACTCGGAACATGATGCTCCAAAAAGATAATTGAAAATCAAATTATGCCATTAGTTTTACACTAGCAAACAGTCATAACTACCTCCGCTGAGCACAAGTCATTACATTAACTCAGTCAAGGTTGATATCCATTTATAGCCATCTGCATCATATCAACATATGAATGTTTAATGAATCATGGCGGGGATCCGAATGATTGAATGACTTTATTTATCCTTGACATTAATTGCGTACATAGATACAGGTTCCATTATGATCTATATCCAGCCACAGCATATAATGAAATAAATGTGCTTCATTTTATTCAGGGTTAGATTCAAGCTTTGGTAAAATGAAAACGGAGAGAGAACTCAATTCTCGCATGTGGTTCAAACATTTTAAGGGGAGAGGTTTCCCCAAAATAGGTTGAATATAATTATGAATGGTGCCCGAGATTACAATTGGTTGGGGCAAAATGTAATAATAATACAAATAATAATAATAACAATATTTATAAAGCGCAACATATCCATCTCTAAAGATGCTCAAGGCGCATACAAATAATTTAAATTAATATTCAATATACTTAAGATTAAAGAAATATTAAATGGGTAAGGATTATGTAAACAAGATTGTACTGTGTGTAGTTTATTAGGAAAATATTGATTTCATGTTAAATGAATTGTTTTTACATTTAAACAAAAAAGGAGGGGGGGGGGCTATGAACCCACTCCCTAGATCTGTCACTGGTTGCATGCACAGTCCCACATTTGAATTTCCATGTTATCATTGATATCAAAGCTTTCACGATCACGTACGGATTGTTAGCCATGGTTTCGTCATGATTTATTCGATGCATGATCCAGAGTCTTTATGAATCAATTTCACTATTATCCTGAATCTAATGAATAAGATTAAGAGTGAGTGCTATCTTCCATCATAATCAGCGCAATAAATGATTTCACGTCGTGTCGTTCACAGATTCGAGTTGTGTTCACACTGCAACTTCTAAATACACTCGATTGCGGTGTCGTGGACGAGTGGATATGTCACCGGACTGTGGATCACAAGGTCCCCGGTTCAAGTCCCACCGCGGCACCAATGTCATTTGGCAAGACATTGATCTACATTTGCCACTCTCCACCCAGGTGTTAAATGGGTACCCGGTAGGATGCGAAAGTTAATGTGGTTGGATTAGCAAATGTGCGCTTGTAAAAATGATGCACTGGCTGGAATGCTCCCCAGGGAGTGGAGAATGTGCATACATTGTGTGCGGGTAAGCCTGAATCCGATGACCGGGGTAATATTATGATTGCAGGGACCTCAGGGAGAACAGTATGAATACTTATTATTATTTAGTTTTATTTTAGCTTGTATCGATTGTCTGTGTAGATGGAGATCTCGAATCGCGGATGCCACTTGCATACGCTGTAGTACACTCAGTGTCAACGCCATATGCAGTCATCGTCACACAATGTAATAGCAACATGATACAACAAGGGAATGAAGGAGGGATGAAGTGTGAACCTCGATTTGGCTACTCGCATATGGGACAACATAACATTCTCGCAATGTAATCAAGTTTAATACATAAATCTTTGTTAATTATCATGTCACAAATTTCACTTGTTACGGATAGTTGCACTTCAATAGTCAGAATGCGAATCGCGTACATTAGGTATAGCATTAATGTACACAATTCGCATTCCGACTATTACATTTTTTTTATTACAATACGAAAATGGCCTGTTGACGTCATACAGCTCGATTGGCGCAGGTCACGACTCTATAGACCGGTTTACTAATGTTTTCAAATTTATGGATGTTTCTTTCTTGAAGACCTAGTGACGAGTTAATCATTAACCGTTATTAATGAATACTTGGAATCCACTCTGCATACATTACGTATTGCTAAGCCGGGCAAACATCGGGCAAGCTTTAATGTTGTCAACAATAACATTTGTTCAAAAAGAATGTATGCAATTTGAATATTTTATTGAAGATGGTAAATCTCTCTATTCCAGCGATGTCTCGTGTACATCGGGCAGAAACCAACATTTATCTCTCCAAAGACAATTCATGTCAGTTGTTTCTAGAATTCAGTTGTAAAACCGAATAAAAGAGGCGTGGTGAGGTCCTACATTGTGTAGGCATCAACTACTTTGAGTGGGAATATCATAGGCCGTTTACCTAATGCAACCAAATATATGCATATGCCTTTATATAGCGCCTCGAAACGAGTTATTTCATTCACCTGGTATTAGAATAAACGTATTTTATTAGTCAGAATTAAAGGAAACCGAACCCCAAGTAATAACTTTACTTATTCTGAGAGATATATTATGTTATTACCCATACATCTACAAGATTCCCCAAAAAAGTGTATGAGAGAGGTATAAAGCAAAAATAAAGTACAGTTTCTCAGCACGACATGGGCATCGCCATTTTCTTGATAATGTGACGTACTATGCGAAGTCGTTTATCAAGTAAATGTATTCAAATTTATGGATGCTTCTTTCCCAGACGTGTGTGGTGATGAAGCATTTCATTCACCTGCTATTATCCTTTGTACTATAATTGCCAGAACACAAATTGCATAAAATAGTTAGTGCTCTTCTGGGTTGAAGGTTTCTCATAAATGAAATAGATTTTTCAACTGCTATAGTGTAGTATTTATAAATGAATTTGTTACAATTGTGCCCCTGTTATTTATTTTTCACCTAATATAATTTCTATCATCTCAGTTGTTATTTTTTTTCATTGAAAAGTAAAGGTTTCGTTATTGATTTAAAAATTCTTTCCAACTAAAGCTTGGTGCATGATACATGTACTACTTCAACAGATACGTCACATTTTTAAGAAAATGGCTGCGCCCATGTCATGCTGACAGGCATCACATCATGCCAGGAATATCTTCATTTATATATATCTTGTACATTTTCGTAAGGAATTTTGTACATGAAAGGGCAGGAATACATCTCATTTTTCAGAATACCTACACTTATTCTTTGGGTTTAGGTTTCCTTTAAAGTTGCATCCATTTGTTGTCGCTAGGTAGGACACCAGTACTATGGCTTGCCCTACCTAACAACACGAGAAATATTAATTTGATTACATTACGGTAAAGGTTTATTGATTCATTCCATAACATATACCATATAAACACGGCCTATGTCATGAAGACTAGACTGTGGATACACAATTAGTAGAAGGTTGTTGTCAATTCGATTACTCGCCTAAATCACTTTAGGATCATCCTTGATCAGGGTAACGTCATACAGTTAGCATTACACACGATTAAAATAATTGTAAACTTAATAAATGAAATGAATTCAATTCACGGTAGTCCATTAAACTGGAAGCAAACACGCCTATAAAATGTCCAATGACATTTAATGGATTACCATTAAGAGGGGAAGTATTGGTCGCTGGTTTAATTGAGTGCGACCTTGTAATCTTAATTGTATAACCGATCAATTTAGTATGAAGAATGCAGAATTAAAAACAGATTCTATTTTCAACTCGAACGGCATAAGAGGTTTATTGAATAATATGTGTGCACTGCAGACACAGAAACAAAGATATTAGCAAAGAACAGACAGCAGAGGAGGGAATTGGTCAAAGGGAGTGCAGAGATATGGTCACCAGTCGCCAGCTGATGACTGACGCAGTCAGGTAGCCAGGTAGGTAGCGGACATTGTGATGATCATATGTAATGATGATTTAAAAATGCAATGATTTGGGTATGCATAACATCTGTTAACCTGAAATACACAAACTATGCTCCCCTGACTATCTTAGACCAAGTTAAGGCCCACTGCACTACTGATAGCTACTTGCGCCCTCTATATAGCAAACAATGCCTAATCGGTGACCATTGGTCCCCCTTGGTCCCCTTTTTCTTATGTTTATTGATAGCTAATTTGATGAGATAACCACCTGTCAGTGACCATGCAAGGAGGACTAACCCTGTGCTATTGGTAGTGCAGTGTTTTATTGTTTCTTATTTTTTGTCTTGAAATGAGTGGTACATTTAATAGGCAAGAGTGGGTAACCGGAATACTTATTGTTCAAGAATGTATTAATCCTCTTGATTCAGCTGAATGGAAACAGTAATGTTCGGCAACGATTGTTTTACAGCAGGAAAAGACTTTTTGTTGAGCCGTATTCAATTATACAATTATATAACAGTCAACTTATATATCAGGTATTGTCACCCTATCCTTCTATAATGTTTCCAGATAGAAAAGAAAATATTATGTGAACAACAAAGAAGAGAGCTCTCAAAATAGATATGAAAAATAACAAAACAGAAGGAAAGCCTTTCGTAATCTACCCTGCTAAGTTCCTGCCACATCTCTCTGGTAACAAAGCTTCCTGTATTTCAATATTAGGATTGCTTCTTCCTGTCCTATGGTATTCTGTTCTCCTTCGTTCCTTTGCTGCTGAAGCATCGCCTAAACTAATAAGAGATTGTGTTTTGCGGATACCATCCATCATCCTGCCAACTTCATGAATTAGTTTAGAAATCCCTGCATACAAATCGACTTTCTTCGTTTAAAGGGATTGGGTAACTTTGTATCAGATTCTGAAACGAAATCCTGGATTTAGCTCATGCTGCAATGATAATTATAAACATTTAGGTCAGTCAGGAACCCCGTGAATTTTACAAGCCGATCGCCTGTCTGATTATCAAGATATTTATGATTGAAATTCGAAATCAAATTTTGCGTTTACCTAACGGTTTTCATAGCACTACAGTCTATATTGGGGGAACACGAGTATGGTAAAACCGGTCACTCAAAGATTTTTACTTTTTTAAGGCACTTCTTGATCATTTTGAAGCGCCATTTTTTTAGGGCTTCAATATTACACCATATCACAGACACTAATATTACATAGGGCCGTGCATCTCAGATTTAACATTGTTAAACAATACCTTTAAAAGGACGAGTAATGGTTTGCTAGCAAGGGCGATTCTTGACCTTTATTGACGCTGCAAAACATTTATTACTGGTGGCATGCATGCACAGCACATATTTTTTTAATTGGAATAAGAATTATGAAAACACGACTTCTGCTTCCAGGCAGCGTACCTTTCTTTCAAGTAAAAAGCCATTAATATTGATGCTTTATAATCATTTTGTTTCCGCGTCGTTCGTAAAACTTAATTATACGCTGACATACATTTACGTGGGCAAACGATGACATTGATAAATGTGATTTTTCTTAGATTTCTATTGACAAGAAAAATATCCAGCGATCCCAGCTTAATCACTTGTCCGTCTAATCAAGTGCTAACGTATAATTTAACGTTACATTTCTTTGGTCATGTTGAAATTCTACTCACAAATAGACGTATAATTAAAGGCATAAAGAAATAGTAATCATTTATCAGTGGTGGAAATAATGAGTATCAAAATTATTCATCCTGAGAGCCCTGTTATTATCAATAATAATAATTATAGCTAGTTCTTATATAGCGCTTTGCAGGACAGAAGGCCCTCTCAAAGCGCTTTACAGATAAATATTATTACCCCGGTCATAGGATTCAGGCTTACCCGCACACAATGTATGCACATTCTCCACTCCCTGCAGTGTCTCCACCTATTAAATGCACCAGGTTTAAGTGAAACAAATGCGAGTATAATACCTTGCCCACAATGAAACAGTAGAGCGAGAATCGAACCTAGAACCTCTCGTATGGGAGGGGCAAATACCAATTATGAATGTAAAACCTTGACCAGGTAAGCATCAAGCAGGTATCGAACCCAGAACGTCTGGTATGAAATCCAAGAGTACTCAATAATACTCCACAGTGCTCCCAACGCTTGCTAGTTTTGTATGTTCCATTCTATACTTTAAGGGCATTGTTTGGCAATGTTTCCAGTTTAAAAAATCTGAGATGCATGTCTTACGTGTTATCAGTGTCTGTTATAAGGTGTAATATTGAAGCCCTAACAAGTTGCGCTTCAAAATGATCATGAAGTGCCTCAAAAAAGTAAAAAACGTTGAGTGACCAGTTTTACTATACTTATTTCCCCCCAATAGAATGTAGTGTTATGAAAACCGTTTGGCAAACGCAATCTTTGGTTTCGATTTTCAATCATAAATATCTTGATAATCAGACAGGCGATCGGCTTGTAAACGTCATGGGATTCCTGAATGACATAAAGGTTTTTAGTTACGATTGCAGCATGAGCTAAATCCAGGATTTTTCTTTTAAAATCTGAGGTAAAGGTACCCAATCCCTTTAAATTGCTTGCACATCTTAACATTGGACAACATCCGCATAAATCGAGCAGAGAAACGGAAGACGGATTACAGCAACGTCTCCTAAACAACAAGTCATGTCCAATGTGCTGACAGATGATGTCATCAGCTAGAGGTATGTTTATACTCTCCGCACTAAAATGTTAAATCATCGTTTAAAAGGGACGAGGAGTGACATCGTTAGGGATTGTTTGTTGGTTTACCTGTCTGCTAAGAAAGCATGTTTATGTCTGTCATTAGGCAACCAGGGGACTGACGGATTTCAGTCCTCTCCAAGGGACTTGGTAGTGAGGAATAATGCCTTTTCATATTTAAAGAGCACTAGTTTCCAATGCGTTGTATCTCACTCTTTACACATTACACAATTTTGACGTATTATATATTACAAACCCAAAACCATACCC